>JACEGR010011129.1:0-16084 GCA_014170235.1 Listronotus bonariensis | reverse complement strand
CAAATCTGCCAAAAAATGACATTAATCTTCGTTTAAAAACAATCTCAATAATTTTTGAAAATACACTAATTAGAGAAATAGGTCTATAGTTATTTATCAGTGTCTTTAGACCAGACTTAAATATCGGGCAGATCTTTACTATTTTTAACTCATCAGGAAAAATTCCTGATAGCAAAACATTGTTTACAAGTATTACTAATATACCTACGATATATTCCTTAAGACTAATGAGATCTTGAACCGTGACTCTATCATGTCCCGGTGCAGCATTGCGTCTGAGACCCAATATTATATCACATATTTCTTTTTCATCGGTAGGTTCTAAGAACAGACTTTTATCACAGATCACCTCACTTAATTCTAAATTATAATCTAATTTATTTCGTTCAGCATTTACCTCTTTAATAATATCTGAACCTATTTGTGAAAAATACACATTCAGTTGATTGGCAATTTCTTTTTTGTTTGATATCAATTCATTGTTTATTTCAAGTTCTTGTATACATTCCTTAGTCGAAGTATCTTTTAGAAATGAATTTATGATATTCCACTGCTTTTTGCAGTTGCTTCCTGCTTGTTGCCATTTATTTTTAAAAAATCTATTTTTTTCTATTCTAATATTATTATTAACATTATTTTTTAGATTTATAAAGTGTTGCTTCAGAGCGTTATCATTAGGAAATTTTTATGTTTTCTATACGCCTTGTCTCTTATTTTTATAAGATCCAGGAGATCAGGTGTGATCCATTCATTATTTTCATGACATTTAATTTTTTTGTTTTTGAGCCCTTTCTTTTGCTTTAGTAATCTTATAAATTAAGTCAGAAAATGTGTTAGTTTCCGATTTACGAATTACATCTAAAAATATTTCTTTAAATTTCCCAATATTAAGCTGTTGCCTCTGAATGTATACTTTTCTTTTACATTGTACGATTTTATGCTGAATATTGATTATGAGTTTTTATGGTCAGATAGAGAACAATCCTCTGCTCTGACTTTGCATCTATTTTTAATTGCACTATTGCATATCACATGATCAATTAATGAATGACTAGTTTCAGTAATCCTAGTAGCATTATCTATATTTACCTTATTAACTATTACAAAACCATTAAGTAATAACATGTCCCTATAATTATTAGCTGTGTTATTTAAGTTTAACAAATTAATATTCATATCTCCTATGATTAAATGATTCGTTGGATATTTATTTAATATTAACTCTAGATCATCGTAAAACTCATCATTTGAATAGGATGGAGGTTTATAAACAGCACTTATTTTAAGATTGTTAAGTCTATTATCATCATTACCCGCAAGAGAAACACATACCCAATTTAGTAATTTGTTTGAAGAACTGCAATCCAAACTTAAATAATTTATGCCATTTTTTATATATATTGCAACGCCACCACCTCTTGAATCCCTGCAACAGTGTACCGCTGAGTAACCTTCGATATTGTAAAAAGGGCATTCCGTTTCATATATATATGCTTTAAGGTTCTATAGAAAATTACTAAAAAAATGAAGAATCCAAACAAAACTGTCCATAAAATAAAAAAAATTGTTTTAACATTTATATTATACAGAAAAAGTTTATATTAAGTAAAATTAATATTTAGCCTTAAAACTAAAAGTAGTTTATAGGTCTTTATGTCTGATGTAACTAAAGAAACACCTATGATCATTAATTATATTTATTCATTTCAGTTTTGTGATTATGAAATAAAATATATTGGTCTATTGATCTCATGAACGGTAAAAATTTGTTTTGTTCTTAGGGAAGAATGACTTGATCGATATATCGATTATATCGATTGTCACAGATGCTATTTAATAGCAGCATATCGAGTGTAGGGTTGCTAGGCGTTCAGATAAAGCCGGACATAGTTAGGCTTTTTGATTGCCTGTCCGGCCTAAATTAACGGTGCCCGGCCTGTCCGGCTTTTTAGATTTTAAAATTCGTAACTAATAATAATAATAATTTTTTATTGTATAAACCTTAAAGATAAGAAGTTGTGATTGTTTAGAGAAGAAGTTTTGTATTTTATTGGGAATTTATAAGAGGTAGATAATCAGACTTATTTGTGCAATTACATTAAATTATAATTTCAAAAATAAGTCAAAAATGTTCATCTAGAATTTAATTTTAACTGACTAAGTACTTAAATAGATTAATTAATAATGAAATAGGTACTTGGACTGATTTTGCAATCGATTTTATTTATATTTAATTAGAATTTAAGAAGATTAATGGTAAATCATTAAAAAGCTTCGCTTTACATTCATCTTTTACACTTAGACATAAAATCCCTAACAATGTAGGGTGTCCGGCTTTTACACAAATGTAAGGCCAAACTCGCAGGGGTCTGTCCGGTCATTAAGTATGGCGATCTGGCAATCCTAATCGAGTGTCACATCGCAGTATTTCGTACTCGCAAGTAACATTTAAATAATTAAATATATTCGTTTTCTTATAACCTATAACTTCTAAATAAAAAACTTTTATTTACTTATTATAACTTTATTTACAAAATATAATTTAGAAGTCATTGGTCTTTTAATAACATATTATTAAAAAAATAAGACCATCTTTTACCAAATTAATGGTATTAAGCAGTTTTTGTCTGTCCGCTAAAATTTATATTTTGCGACTTACGAGGTAGGTACTTATCTATTATACAGGGTGTGCAGTAACTCAACCGACAAACTTTAAGGGGTGATTCTACAATGAAAATTATAAAAAAACTTCATATAAGCATATGTCCTAAACGTCTTTCTCGTTTTTAAACTACGGGTTTTATTTTTGTAATATTGTTTTTTTATAATAATTTTTAAACCCATTCAGATATTTTTAAAAAATTTGGAAGACGCACCTTTGCACCAGAAGACATTTTTAAGAGAAAAATGGTACGCCACTGCATCTTTCTAATATAAAAATATTTTTTAAATCCCCGTTTAGTTTAGAATAAATTTGATCAACTGCCTGTTTGATGAACGGTTTTTGCATACAAAAATAGAAACCATTTTTTGGCGTGGTCATTTTGTATTTCTTATATCAAATTCTACAGTAAAAAAATATTCGTTATTTATTCTTTAATTAGATAGGAATTTGACTATGCCGAAAAATGGTTTCTATTTATTTACGCGAAAACCGTACATCAAGCAAAAAAGAGTCAAGAGATCAAATTTATTCTAAAATAAACGGGGTTTAAAAAAATATTTTTATTTTAGAAAAATGCTGTTGCGTATCATTTTTCCCTTAAAAATATTTACCTTAAACCCTCATGGACAACACTGATAATTTTTTTCTTATATATCAAAAATGTCTTCTGGTGCAAAGGGTGCGTCTCCGATTTTTTTAAATATCTGAATGGGTATAAAAGTTATAAAAAAACAATATTTTTTAAAAACTTTAACACCCTGTAATTCAAAAACTAAGACGTTTAGGACATATGTTTATATAAAGTTTTTTTCTTCTAATTTTCATTGTAAAATCACCCCTTAAAGTTTGTCGGTTGAGTTACTGGATACCCTGTCGACCCTGTATAGAATATTTCTGTAACTCTGACTAAGACTTCTTTAACTCAGGGAGTTGAGACTGTAGATATAATGGAAATTATATTTGGATTGGAATGGTCATATTTTTGAAACTATTAAAAATAGATACATATATTGTGAACACCTAGTATAAAAAGTATACATTTTGGGAATTTTAAAAATATACATTTTTGGGAATTTTCAAATAAGTATACATTTTAATTAGTTTACTTAACATTGGGAAATTTGCTACATAAAAATATACGTGAGGTGTCAAGGTCTTAAAAGTATAAATTAAACAATTTTCTAGGTTACTTTTATAATAATAAAATAAAAACATTAAACAAACTGGGTAGCGTAGAAATGCAAAAACAAACACTGGAAAATTTGATATTTAAAGAAGAGAGAAAGAAATTAAAAGAGGATTTTATCAGATAAGAAGTAGTTAGTGAAGTCAAGTATAAAGTTAAAGTTTTAGTTACGCCCCTGTACGGGCTACTCCTAGCGGGGGTATGCCCGTACTAAATTAAGTTAGTTAAATAGTTCCTGTAGCCTAATAGTGGAAAGAAAAGATAGTTTTTGGTCCACCGGTCTCATTGTCCCAAGAAGATAGTTTCGTATGGTACATTAGTCCCAGTGATGAAAAATGGCTATATATTATTCAAAATACACGTCACAATATATCAAATGTGGTATTAAAGATTTTTAAAAGACCTTTTAATAGTTTTACTTTTTTTAAAGTATACCTTTTAATTATTCCTGTGTTTTTGGTGTTTATTGATTTGTTTTGTTGTACTCAAAAGATAATAGATAAAAAGTATTAATAAACTTTTACAAGATGTTTTTTTCTATTCTTTTTGGTTATAGTTAAAAGTGGTTTGCAAAATATAAATGAGAACCCTGTCCAAGTACAAATACAGGCTACAGAAGACCTCCAATCTTACTTACAGTGCGCATGCGACATCAGTGTAATGTCCCGTACTTGCATATTTACGACCAGGGGTGGTCATATTGACTTTCTGAGGGGGAGGCCATGGGCCGAGGAGAAGTGTGTGAGTAAAAAAGAAAGTCCTCTTATTGTTTTTACCTTTCATTCGTTTTATAAAATTACACAAAACCTCCTTCCCACTGTATTTGAAAAGGTCTTTACTCTTCAATTCTATCATCAGCCTCACCCCTTGGACCAACCTTTGGGGGACCCTTAATAAATGCCCATATTTGCCATTAGACATGTATGAAACACAATAAAATAGAAAGGATGTCGCATCCAAGGGGGATGTCATGGCCCGCATGCCCCCCTATGACCGCCCCTGCTTACGACACGGTCACGACACGAATTGAGCCACTGAGTTCCAATATTAGAATTTATGGCTTCGTTTATTTATTTATTTTATGAGTAAATATTAATCAGTTTTCTGAGCATATAAGTGCCATGGGCGCCGGAAGGGGGTGTAAGGGAGTGCACTTGCATCCCTGGCTTTTGGAAATTTGTTTTTTTTGCTCCTTGACATTTTCAATTTTTTGCACCCACCTGGATGTCATTCTGCCAACGCCGACGATAGGTGCCAAAAACGGCACTTTTTCATGAAGATGAATTTCCGAAAAACAGTTTTTTACACTTGGTATTGGCTTAACGAATTAATTCCACAGGTACGACTAAAAACCAGTTACAAAGATGCCACAAGCGTCATACAAATAAAGACGGCAATCAACTATCGCTGTCTAAACGCGTCGTTTACATCTTGTGCGAGCAACAAAAAGGAGAATAATTGAAAGTGAGATAGAAGTGGTGATGCCGTTGCATCTTCTCTACTGACGAGAACTTGTAACTTAAGTTGTCTTAGATCGACCTACTTTGACGTTATGAAATTAGGTACACGTATTTTACGATCATCCGCTATATTAATTTTCGACATTATTTTAAATCAACGATTATAAATACCAACTAAATGCAAATATTTTTATTCGTAATTAAAAAAATAATAAAAAGCCTTTTTTTAACATTACAATGATTAATACACAAAAGGATTACCAAATCCTTAGGAATAGTATTAGAAATATATTACGAGAAACTTTAACGATTTTTGTCCACTTTATTAAATAGAATAAAGATATGGTCATCATCACTTTTAATTAGTAATTCAGTATTCTCATTTCGAGGTAAAACAAGTGTGGTTCTTGTGTTGCAATTTTCGGTTCACGAAATTACAAATCAATACCTACAAAAACATTTTTACATAACAGTGGAAAATTTTCTGCAGAAATCGAAAACGTCAGTGGATGAAGGTGTTATGTCACAAGTACTTGTTTTGGGTAATTGAGATTTTAACATGTTTGAGACCATACGGATTACGGATCTTACATCACAAGCAGACAAAATATTTCTATTTTTATTTATAAAAAAATATTTCCATTTTTTAAATTAAAATAGCAAATATTAACTTATTGCCCAGCAGCAAGCTGACGTCATTATGACGTAATTTTTAAGTCATTTTTGGTCATAGGACGTCATCAGACCAAAATAATGACGTCATTTTACTGTAATTTTAATGACGTGTTTTTGACGTCGTTAAAGTGACGTCTTTTCGACGTCATTTTTTCTTCATACTAGCTCATAAAAATCTAATGACGTCATGTTTATTAAACCCAGAAAAATTTTGCGACATATGACAGAAAAATATGACTAATAATTTTACGAAATTAAAATAGGAAAAACTACCGATAGATGGCGTAATGGACAATAAACCTACTACGTTTATTCAACATCATCGCTTTTTATCGCCTACACCGAAACGTTGAGACTAAAATAGTTCGAGAACCGGTCTGCGGCTGGTGATATCAATTAGCTTTGAAAGAAATATCTTAGGCTAGTGTAAAAATCTTCATCTCCAGGTTGGACAGTGTCCCGGAGCGATGCGACCTTGCAGTGCAAGGGAATTGCAAGTAGTAAGGAGTTATTTCCTATTTCCAATTTTCAAATAAAATATCGTATTATTGTAGTAAAAAAAACGTATATGCGTCAAGTTTTCGTCATTTTAAAGACGTCATTATGACTTCATTAACGGGATGTATTTTGTCTGTGACTTAGAGAGGTCAATTTAACGTCATTTTTTTGTCATCTTATGACGTCTTTGCTGACCAAATGTGACCAAAAATGACTAAAAAGAAACGTCAATAAGACGTCAGCTTGCTGCTTGGGTGCAGTACAAGTATTAGAAAACTTAAATGTTACATAATAGCTTCATCCAACTGACGACATCAAATGTGTAATAATTTCCAAACAAAAACATTTTTTACATAACAGTGGAAAATTTGCTGCAGAAATGAAGACGTCAGTGGATGAACGTGTGTCTTTAAAAATTTTACAAAATTTAGCAGATTTTCAATGCGTAAGGTTGGAAGTGTGCCATGAAAATTAGTTTAAATATTGTTTTGACCCTGGTTTTCTTTGGCCTAATAGCAGGGGAGGTCATATCAACGTTCCGGGGGTGGGGGCGAGGGGCATATCATCATTAATTGCCCATATTTGCAATAAGGTGTGTTTGGGTAAAAAACAAATCGGTTACAAAGGATGTGTCATGAAAGGGGGGCCATAACCTCCATGCCCCCTCTTATAACCGCCCCTGCCTAATAGTCATTATTTTTGTTTAAATCAGCCGAATCAGCCCCAATATCATGTAAACGGAGCATTTACGGACCCATGTTAAATTACACTTTTTGCACATTTTCAGATGTAGAATAGATACTGTAACACTTTGTATAGCCCACATTTTTTGTAAAAAAAGGTCATCACCGCTTCAAAACACAATTAGTTTTTGCAAAAAGGTTCTTACACATCCACATATTCTATTTCTAACGTAATAAAAACTTGTAGAGCAAAAAAAAAAGAAAAAAAAAGGTCCTCATTCCAATACACAAATTTGAAGTTTTTGCATAGTTTTGCAAGAAAAAACTAACAAAATCCTTTCTCATATGGGTGCATTGCACATGTGTGCAATTTCACCTCTCTTGGTGCATTGGCCCCCGTGCACCCAACGAACTCGCCGCCACTGCCCTTTATAGTGATGCACCCCTTGCTCCCTTCCAAATTTTCAGGTTAATAGGAATTTGTTGGTGAGGGGTGGCTTGGTGGGTGGCTTTCGTGACAACTACTCCCATATATCCGCCCCTTAGGGGCCAAAATATCGTTTAAAAAGATTAATGTAGCTTTTTTCTAGTATAAATATCATCGAAGACAATTTGTCTTTAATATCATCCTATAATTTCGCAAAAATTATCTGGGGCGCATTCAGAATCGACGCACGGTAAAGGCATACGCAATAAGCAAGACCTTATTAAAACCAAGGTCGGTCTATATAGGGTCGCGACATTCGGCCATATTGCTATGATGTGTTATGATATCACATCTCCCATTTTTCGGCCATGTTGTTCAGTGCCGAAGATATATAGTTATTTTATTATCAAAACAACCATTTACACAACGGTTTTTAATTATTATTAAGTTGTAAATTCTTTCACTTTAAATAAAAAAGCATATGGAATTGCATCTTTCAAACATTAATATGGCTTTCAAAACAATGCAAATGAAATGCGCAAATTCTAGACGCCACTGGATTGATCATCAGCTTTGATTTTACCCAGTCTTGCCAACTTTTCTCCGTGGAGTGCCCTTCCTTGCGTCCCCGACCTCGAACCGCCTAAAAGTTGAGGATATGTCGCAACCTTATAAATAAAAACTAACCTGATCAAAACTAAACATAAGAACAAATTTGTTTGGCCCAACGTTGTCGATTCTGAATGCGTCCCCGCCTTTTTCTTATTATTAGAGGTATTTGAAAGTTTTTAAAAATTGAAGAGTGCAAACATTTCAGCTGATGGTCCTAGTTTTTTGCAGGGTTGAATTCATCAGGGGGTGACCCGCGGGAATAATCCCCTCGGAGAATGTTGAAAAAAATTAAATTTGGTGGTCAAATGATTTTTTGGTGGTATTATTTTTTGGTAACTTTAAGAAACCCCCGAAAATCTTAAACTCCCCAACCCCCCTACCCTCGGAAAAACATTTTTGAATTCAACACTGTTTTTATGGAAAAATATAGGATAATTTTAGTTTAGTTTTTCAATAAAATTTAATTATTATCCTAAAAAAATTCTAATAGAGGATTAGATTTTTAAACTTAAGTTATCTATTTAGGCGAGGGGCAATCAATGAAATCAACGTTTTTTGCAAATTACAAAATAAAAATGTTCTTTATAAAAATGATTCTTTTAGGCTAATAACATGTGGATTTTTTTTTTATCTTTGGACAATCCACGAAGGGTAAATGCCTAAATACTAACGTACCGTGGGTGCCTTAAACGAAATAAGGGGAGAGTGTGTTGACAGAGAACCTAAATTCTTAAATATTTGGGTTGGAGGGGGAGTAAAGGAAAGACCTCCGCGGGCAGCAGGTTCCACATTTTAGAAAGTCTAGGTATACAAGAATGAGTAAAGTGGGAAGTTCGGGGGCTTGTCCAGTTGGATTGTATAGGGATGAATGCGTGCGGCAGCACAAGTTTCTTTGTTAGGAACCATGAGTGAAGGAATTATACTGGACAATTCCTCGGAGCAAAGAGGCTTTAATCTGCAAAACTTGGCAAAGTTTTGCGTTTGCTTTCCAAATCACATTTGGTGTAAGATATAATTTATAACTTAAACAAAAAAGAAAATCAGGTTTTTCCGCCTTTGCAGGAACCCAAGCCATCATCGAGGCGATAAATGACAGACTTTGTTGCTAAGGTTAAGTTATGAGCAACTCAGAGTTGGGTCGTATTCGAATATTCAGTATTCTGAATAGTATTCAGAATACTTTTTGCCGGTATTCGTACACCGGTGTTCCGAGTATTCGAATACCGAAAAGTGTTAGTAGGATCCAAATAGTACAATTGACATGATTTGAATAACCAAAGGAAAGAAAAGTAAGGAAAAAGGAGGTGCGGAACTTTTTTTTCTCTTCAATTTTCTCATTTTGTCATAGGTTTTCTTTATTTTGTTTAGTAGTATTCGAAACTTTTCGATTCCAGTATTCGAGTTCCGATTCCGGGTATTCATGTATTCGAATACTTTTTCTTCCAAGTATTCAAATATTCGGTATTCAAATACCTTCTTTTTCCGGTATTCGTATTCGTATTCGAATACCGATTTTCAGTATTCTGCCCAACTCTGGAGCAACTGATAATAAATCTGAATATAAAGAAAAAATTGTTATAAGTCTCAGACAAAGGTGGTGCAATTTTAAAAAATAAGTTGAGGACATCCTCATTGATTCCGCATTGCAACTAGTCTACACGCACACACAGTCAGCAAATTTCACCCAACTAAACGCGACGTGCGGTCGGTCGATAACCATGGAGCAACTCGAGTTACATTGAGCAATCGGCAAATAAAGCATCGATTAAAAATAAAAATGCTGTACACAGGTTTTCCTGAATTAATAAAAAAATCATCAAGATCATTGTAATAAAGCGAATTAAAAACATTAAATGTCGGGTGAAGAGTTGAAAACGTGAAAATGTTCGACGTGTGTTTTTATTTTAGGTGTCACGGGGGTCGTTTTGTTATTTTATTTTTTATTAGAGCTTCATTATTTTTCCGGACGTTATTGTGCGTTATTATTGCAAGATTTTTAAGAAGAAGAAACATGTTATGGATGAAACAATTATTACAGGTTTGTATTTACTTTTTAGTTTTAAAAATAAACAAAAAAGTTTTTTTAAGTAGTTAAATATGCAGGGTTATTATTTATATATTACTTTCCTTTTAATACTGTATGCATGAAATTTTTCTAATAAAATTATGCCCTCAAAAGCTTTCTTTTCAAAATACAGGGTGTTAAAGTTTTAAGTAAAAAATGCCTTTTTATTATAACTTTCCTAACGCTTCAGATATTTCCACAAAATTTAGTACACTTTTTTGGCCATTACATTATATTTTTTGCTGGATAAGTTTTAAAAAAATATCAGTGGCGTTCGAAAAAGATTTGTATTGAATTTTTTCAAGAAAAAATAGTACGTCACTGCTTTTTCCCCAATCAATATTTTTTTTTTAAATACTCATTTACTTTTAAGTTAATTAGGTATCCAGATATTTTTTCTTATGTCGAAGGGTTTTCGTTTAAAGAGATAAAACCGATTTTGATGCATGGTAAAATCGCTAAAATCCGGTATGGTGTTTTGTATGTAAAGTTAGTTTTTGTCTAATTTGTATTAAGAAGGGTCAATTACTTAATAATGTTTAATAATTGTATCAATAATGTATAGGGTGTTCATTTGAAAACTTTCCACTCAAGTTATCTTCGAAACGAGACAGATTTGAGAAAATCGCCGAAACACGTCAAGATATTTATTGAGGGGGAATGTTTTTACAAAAATTGGATGGCGCCCCTTTAACCCCTTAACCACCAGGGCCACCACCCCAAAATCTAATGAGAGGCGGAGTGATACATCATTTAAAGCTCCTGACGAGTACTTTATAACCCTAGAATATGAAGTCAATATCTTCACCTATTACAAAATGGCGGTACTTTAAAAATTACCTAAATACCTGATTTGGATGGTCATATTTCCGAAACTAATAAAGTTAGATGTACTTAATGTGGTATTTTCTTAAAGCTCATTTAAAGATCTTTTTAATGGTAAAATAATATACAGGGTTCTTAAATAAAAAATATGTACTTTTTCTTCTACCCTGTATATTACTACCAGTATCACCATTAAAAAGACCTTTAAAAGAGCTTTAAGAAAACACCACATTAGGTACATCTAACTTTATTAGTTTCGGAAATATGGCCATCCAAATCAGGTATTTAGGTAATTTTTAAAGTACCGCCATTTTGTAATAGGTGAAGATATTGACTACATATTCTAGGGTAATAAAGTACTCGTCAGGAGCTTTAAAATGATGTATACTCGACCCGCCTTCTCATTTAAGAATTTTGGGGTGGAGGCCCTGGTGGTTAAGGGGTTAAAGGGGCGCCGTCCAATTTTTGTAAAAACGTTCCCCCTCAATAAATATCTTGACGTGTTTCGACGATTTTCTCAAATCTGTCTCGTTTCGAAGATAACTTGAGTGGAAAGTTTTTAAATGAACACCCTGTATATTTGACACAACGAATTTTTCATACAAAAACACCACATCAGATTTTAGTGATTTTGCCATGTATCAAAATGGCTTTTATTTTTTAAACGAAAACCAGTTCTTGTACGAAAAAATATTACGGAACCAAATTAACTTTAAAGTTATTGACGATTTTAAAGAAGATAGTGATCCAAAGAAAAGGCAGTAGCCTACTATTTTTTCTTAAAAAAAATTATATAAATCTTGTTCGAACGCCACTGGTAGAATTTTTTTAAAACTTTTGAAGCAAAAAATATAATGTTATGGTCAAAAAAGTTAACCAAATTTTGTAAAAATATTTGGAGACAGTTATTACAATAATTAATAGTTTAAAAAAACTAAAAAACACGCTTTTATATGCAACCGAACTAAAAATTAGAAAATAATTTTTCATTAAAAAAAATATTGTCTTTTCATAGTAAAAAGCGTGGGGTGCATTTTACTATTTTTTCATAACTTTTCCATCATAGATATTGGCAAATATAATAATTATAACATTTAATATATTAAGCACCCCACGCTTTTTACTATGAAATGACAATATTTTTTTAATGAAAAATTATTTTCTAATTTTAGTTCGGTTGCATATAAAAAGCGTGTTTTTTAGTTTTTTAAACTATTAATTATTTTTCATTTTTAGTTTTTGCTACTCTTGACAAAATGGCGAAAAAATTTTTTAGTGAACAAGAGTAGCAAAGTTTGGAATGTTGCCAACAGATGGCAACCCACTAAAAATTTCTTCTCCATAGAGTAGCAAAGTTTGAAATGTTGCCAACAGATGGCAACCCAGGCAAAGTTTGGAATGTTGCCAACAGATGGCAACCCACTAAAAAATTTCTTCTCCATTGAGTAGCAAAGTTTGAAATGTTGCCAACAGATGGCAACCCAGGTGTTGTTTTTATAATATAATGGATTTTTTTTCCTGGCTATCAAAAACAAGATAACGGGATACTGTTTGCAGATTATTGCATTGTCATGGGTCATTAATAAGTGTGCAGAAGTTTCAAAGAAATCGAATAGCTGGAAGTTGGTTAAAATTAGGCTCAAAGATTCCGTTACATAGATAGCCAGATGGATAGTTACAACCCAAGTTAATAAAAGCGTGTTAAAAAGGCTTTGTTTTTATTAAAACTTTAACATCGCTGTATCTCTGAAAAGAAGAATTTTGTGACATAATTTTATTTGAAAGATTTATCTTGCATTATGTATAGTGTTAAAAGAAAAGTACCAACCTAAAAATAATCCTATTGTGATATTTTACTCAACTGTAATATAACTGAGTATGGAAAAAATGAAGAATTGACCAAAAATTTGAAAATGAATTTGGGGTATACAGGGTATACATAAATTCAATACAAATGTCTTACACAATTATTTTTGAGGTCAAAATAATACATTTTTCCATAAACATATGTCAAAAAATGATTAACCCTCACCGAGCTACATTAATTATAAGAAGCGCCCCCTCCCCCAAAAATAAATAAAATTTAACAATGACAAACGCAATTGTGGTACGCGCTCCCGCCAGCCTCGGTACGCTAGTACCTACCCTAACTACAGTTAATACTTAAATAGGGATAAAAATCCTTTTCTCAACGACCGTTAAAAAAAATACTGTTTTTTATTAGTTAACATGAAGATAAACTTCATTCTAGTATGCTACATTAGGTGTTAAAAAAGTAACTTTTTTTTAACACTTTCAAGCTTTTTTTACATTTTAATTAGTGTTTTGTTTCAATTCCTACTACAATAAACTTAAATATCTATTTATGCAATGTAACAGTAACCGCGACATCAACTGAACCAAACGGTCAAGTTATTACCGTCATTATTTCTTTTAGTTTATGTGTCACTAGTTTTAAAATTTGACAGTTGTTAAATCAATTAATTGGAAATTATTAAAAATTAATAGTAATAATGAATTTAAATGACTAAGAAATTGAAAAGGAATTTATACTGTTGTATTATTTCTACAAAAAGTATGTACATAGAATTTTCTCAATTAAATAATAAATGCATAGTTCTGTTATGAAGAGGATAATTGTCTCTTAAAAAATAAGGAGGCTATGATTTTTTGCTGCAGTATAATGGCTGTGTTGCAAAAATTAAGATTAATAAGTTAAGATAATTAAAACATGTATAAAATGGTATTTTTGGGAAATTTTTATATTCTCGTGGAAAAAATATAGTATGTAACACATGCATAAAGTGTCTTTTTTCTACTCATGGGATTGCCGCACTTGCCTAACGGCTTGTGCTGTCAAACCTCCCATTCGTAAAGAAAAGTATCACTTTATGCACATAAATTACTATTAAAGGCGTGCGCACAAACTTCGGTCTATTGGGGAAGTTTACCAGTGCAGATATACCGGAGAGGTCTTAGGGCCTTAGTAACTAATACCCGAAACACACGCACTCAGGTCGACCTGACAGGTTTAACTGTACAGTTTTAACTGCGCAGGTAGAACTAAAACATGAGCATGTGTGGGTCATCAGGTTTAACTGTATAGTTTAAACTGATGGCAAGTTTAAATTTTGCCCAGGTCGCCTGAACAGGTTAAAAAAACTGTACAGGTTTAACTCCCACACACTCGGGTCTACCTGCGCAGTTATAACTGCACAAAATTAAAATATAATCAACGTTATACGTATGTCACATGTTGTGATTATAAGCGGAATTTTAAAATCAAAAATGTTTTATTTTATAAAATCCATTAATAACTAGTATATGGAGTTCCATTAAATAACGACTAAGGCAGCCAGACACGTACATATCACTTTTCTAATAATTCTACTATCGGACACAATTTTGTTAATACTATTATCTAAAGTCCGCTGATTATAGGTTCTTATGACCGCGACGCATATATCCCGATCAGGACCCCTATTCTCGAGTCGTGTGAATGATCACATCAGTGGAACTTGGGTGCGGTTCAAAAAGTAAAAGAAAGTGCTTCTCTTGGTTGCGGGCAGTAGAAACACGTTCACCCCAGAAGAAGCCTGATCATAGTGAGGTTTTTAAGTGTTTACATTGTTTGAAGTATTCAAGAATTCGGAATTTAACCACCGAAAGAAACGATTAATGCGAACATTTCCATCGTGTGGTGGAAAGTTCACTTCTCTCAAACTGAAGAATAGGGGTCCAGATATCGGATAGGACATCATGTTAAACATATCATAAATCTGTCAACCTTAAGATCGTCCGTTTAAAAGTGTGCCGCCCGATTAAATCATTGTTTTATGGGGTATAGATGGGCCCATATTTAATTTATTCTGAAAGCGATGCCGCCAAGTACACAAAATACAATAAAGTAAACAAACCTTTTCGAATGCACATAGCCTCGAACAGAGCCTGATTACATATTTTTAGATAAATAATAAAAAAATACATTGCTAAAACACGTATTACCTACTTACAAAACATTCTCTTATTTCGCCTCTGCCTACTATAAAACCGGTGGCACGTGGCGTGGTACTAGAAACTCGTCGGGTTAAATATTTTTTGCTGCAATAAATCATTGTGCACAAAAGGGTTTATTAACTTTATCATTTTTTGTGTACTTGGCGGCATCGCTTTCAGAATGAATTAAATTTTGACCCATCTTTACTTGGGTAAACTAGGTTTGTTTGAATTGTTACAGTAATAAAATAATTGTTTGCCTAACCTTTTACCATATGACGAGCACTTCTTAAAAATCTAAAAATAAAGTCAGTTAGGTGGAAAATTATACAACAGCTTACCGCAAAAAGTTAGGATCATAGTTGGTAAATAGAAGAAGCGCCTGGTTTCCGTGAACTACAAAAAAATATAAGAAAAGCAAATAACTATGAACATTGGTAATGTTACCGGTAACAAATTGTGGTTTTTTCGGGTTTCTATGTTTGTTACTTAACTATGTAACAATGTATCAAACACCAACTTGATCATTTCCTAAAGTCTCTAGTCATTCGGCAAATATCATAAAACGAAGTCTACATACTACAGGGTGTTGCTCACAGGTGGTTCCACCTGTAACATTTTTACCTTTTACGGTCGTAAGATCGTGAGAAAATGAAAATTGGGATATGGTTATTTGACATAATTGTGGATTGGTTCATCTATTTACTTATTTTCTATTACTTCCGGTTTACCTGAAAATGACTGCTATACTTTCAAATTTTAAATAGCACCACTGGTATATTTAATCTTATTTCTATAGAATATTCCACTTTAAATACAATAACACTTCTTATGTCATTTTTTGACACTTCTGATGTCAAAAGTATTTTTTTATTATTTTCCAATCTAGAGTGCCCTGATTAAGCCAAGCGGTTTATTTTAAGTCAAGTAGCTATTGAAAAATAAAATTTATCTTCTTTTGTTTCTTACGTTATTTCAGGGCGAAGTCAAGG
>JACEGR010011128.1:0-16086 GCA_014170235.1 Listronotus bonariensis | reverse complement strand
AAAAGCCGATATATTTTTCGGACGATGGTGGAGTTTGCTGGACGAGGCTTTACTCGAGTTCAGAAACCACCAAGAATCCGGAAATACGCTTTTCCTTCCAGTTGCATATACTATTTATTCTCCGATCAAAAGCATTTTTTAATGTATCTTCTAGGTTTTTTTTAGTTTAATAAATATATACATTATAAATCTTTAATCATGGTTTATTACGTTAATATGATATAACATTGTCATGTATTGGTGATTGACTTCAAGGAACGTCATCAGCGAATATTGAAAGTAGGGCTGGCAACCAAAACCGGTTTTTCGGTTAACCGGTTTTCGGTTAACCTGCGGTTTTGGCCAAAACCGAAAACCGGTATTCGAATATCGGTTAACCGGTTTTGAAAACCGGTTTTCGAATATTGGTTAACCGGTTTTAAAAAAGCGGTTTTCCAATACCGGTTTTTGATAATCGGACCAAAATCGAAAAGCGGTTCTTCAAATATCAATTAATAGGTTTTTGGTTGATTGCGGTTTATATCTAAAAAAGAAAAACTGTTCATTATGTAAAATCGGATATTGGTTAACAGATTATACAGGGTGGTTCATTTAACCTTAGTCAGGCAAATAACCAGAAAACGGCGCATTTTAGAAGAAAATGTCTCTAGTAAGAATTGTTTGAAATAAAGGGGCAAATTTAATGGCATTATGTTTTGAGAACCGTTTGCGGTTTTCGGTTTTAAAGACCGTTTTCGGTTTTCGGTTTTAAAAATCGATTTCGGTGTATCGGTTTAGAAAACCGTTTTCGGTTTTTCGGTTTTAAAAACCGGTTTTTAATACCGGTTTTTAAATATTCGTTTAACCGGTTTTGTTTTTTTCCGGTTTTTGCCAGCCCTAATTGAAAGCATAGGAAAGGTGAGCGTACGGAAAAACCTTCCCGGCCATGGCCGGAAAGGTACATTGCTTCTTAACGCCTTTTCCTACAGAAATTATTTATTTAAGAGGTAAGAAAACGTATTGGATATATGTATAGATTTCCATTTTCTCGGATAAAAATAACTATTTTTAATGCCATAAAATAGAAAATTAGTTTTTTTTTCTCACATATAAAAATTGATATTTTTTTCCCGCCCAGATAGTAGAATTCAGCTGAGAAAAGCCAGAGGCGTCATACAAATAAAGACGGCAATTAACTATGTTTTTCTAATCGAGTCGTTTAAATAGTGTGCGAGCAACAAAAAGGAAAATAATTTGAGAGTGAGACAGAACTGATGACCGCGTGGCTTTTTCTTTGATGAATCGTAGTCTACCCTTGTTCCTGCATATTTAAAAACTAGGTTCCGGCTTTTAACACAAAAGGCCTATTCTTCAATAACCAAGTCTGCAGGCTTTCTACTGCTTCGACCGTCTGCAGCCAGAGCCGTTTCATGGTTGCTGCTTTTTCTCAGCCGTCTAATTTTTAGACAAGTGTAATATTATCTGGTTTTATCTAACAAACGCCAAGTCGACGGCTAAAAAACCTGATGTCTAATAGAACGAAGAAATTTTAATTATAGTAAGATTTTATTTTTAATTGGGAAACAAAAAAGACGTTTATTGGATGACAGACGTTTTATGGCCTGTAAAGCTTTTATTTAGCAAATCTTTTGAGAGTTTTATGTTTTCCTGTTGTTACAGGAGTTATATCTGATTTAAAATGAAAGTAAGAACAAAATATTTACCTACCATTTAAGTTTAGAGAATGCCTGGTAAAGTACTACCATAAAGTAACATACCTACGGATAAAAGAAACCATGGCATGCTAAAATTTTCGTACCGCTTTTGCGGCAGGCTGGCGGCAGGCTTGTCATTTTTGCCAGTTTACACTTTAAATGCATCGGTCCAAGCCTCGCCTCGTGTAACATCAGCGGTGGGGAGACACGTAAGCTTACTGAAATGACTAACTGGCGGTATTTCAACGAGAAACGAATAAAATTATATTGGGAGTTTTCGCATGACCTATCCTTAAATCGGCTATTCCATGATAACTCTTATAATTTCCTTACTCTATGGTACTACATAGTATATTTCCTAACTAGTGCTGAAAGTACCACTTTTCCGCACGCGACTGCATTTAACAGAACGACGCGTAGCCGAGTTCAGTCAAGTATTTAAGTGCTTTCGAGACGTGTTAGGAACGCTTTTTTGTAGGAGCGTAAGGAAAAGATTTAAAAAAATATTTTATTTTATTTTTATTATTTTAATCAATTTGTGTTATTTTGCAGCTTAATACCGGATTAAAGGAGTTTTTTTGTCGTGGAAATATTGGTGTCTGCGGAATATGTGTTTCTTTCACCTCTTCCTCTTGAGTTGGTTTAGCAAAAGCAAAATTTGAAGAATGAAGTGCATGAAAATTTCTCATTGAGAGTCGCTAATATTTGGTTCAAAATTTTTGTACTTTTCCGCACTAGTGGGGAATAGTAGTGCGAAAAGTGACACTTTTAGAACTAAAATGTGTAAGGAAAAGTGAATTTTTTTTTTAAGCAAGTAAGAAAAATATGTTTTCCCACGACCCTTAAAAAATGCTGCTTTTTTAATCTTTAACATGAAGATAAGGTCCAAATGTTTTTTGTCTAAATTTTCGAAAACCCTGTCGAATAATTTAATGTCACAATTTTTACCAATATATTGAATTTTAAAGCCCTATCTTTACTTAACATTTTCATTTTTGATTTATATCAGTATGTCTATTCTAAAAGGAAAAAACTTATTTTTAAAGAAAAAATGCAATTTAATAATAATGGTCGTAATATACCTACGCTATATTGCGAACATATTGAGGTAACTTAAGATTTGGACGGTCATATTTACGAAACTATTAAAGATAACTATGGCAAATGTGGCATTTTTTTTAAAGTCTTTAAATGATCTTTTTACTGATATATAATATTCAGGGTATTTTTTTAAATCTTACTTCTTGTCATACCCTGTATATCTTAAGAGATAACAAAAATCCGATTACTGACTTAAATACTACGGAACTTAAAAACCAATATTTTTATTAAATTTTTTATCATTAAAAATAAAATAATTAAGGGAGCTAGAAGATAAAAAAATATAACTTGAAACGTAATACAGAAATTTCACTGTCTAATTTAAAAACTTGAATTTCCTTTTAGAATTGAGACACTATTATAAATACAAAAAAAGAGATGGAGCTATAAAATCCAAAACTCTGGAAAAAAATTGTGACGTAAAATTATTTCACAGGGTGTTCGAAAATTTGGGCAAAATACAACATTTGGCTCTCCCCTGTATAACACCTAATTCTATAAAACTTTTTGCAATCCCTATATTAAATAATAATCTTGATGGAAGGAGCTACAACTGGACCAAAAGATAATTAAAATCTGTCAAAAAACCAAAAAGTTATTTAAGATTGAATTTAACCAAAATTTTTTTGTCAGGTTTTTTTGTCCATGAGTGTATTTTTAAGAAATTAATTTACCACAAGGATAAAAAGAGATTTACATTTGTTAAAATTACCAATCCTCAGGATGTCCTTTCCATTATGTCAATGTGGCCCCTGCATTAAGAAGCACAAAAAACTAATAATCGAAGACATATGGTAAGTAAATTTATCTATCTTGGGGCGCGGTTCGCATCAGGTGCCCTTTTTCCCATAACCCTTTCGTCCTAGATCTCTAATGAGCCGAGGACGAAAAAGGGTTCGCACAGATTGCTTATTGAAAAGGGTACGCTTTTGTAGGGCTGCAGGTAAATTAAGGAAGATGAAAAAATAATGGGGTTAATTGGTTGTATGTTCGTCGCCACTTCGCCACATGTGGGGGTTTTCTATGGGGTGATGAAACGTGTACCGCTATTGTCTTTGGCCTATAAATATTAGACACCGTTACTTACATATTATCTAGGAACATACTCTAACATATTTTTCGCCGGTGGTCATTATTACTTATATACGGGGGTGCAGAATATATACTGAGAAGGGGTAATTTTTTAATGAAAAAAAAATTATATGAATTACAGATTGTTTTTTAAAAATTTAAAAGCAGATTTTATATTAAAAAATATAACGAAAAAATGTATATAAAAAATTAGTATGAAAATGTATTGTTACTCAGATACAGGATGTTGAGCTTGAAAAAAAATCTGTCTTTTGTTAGTATCTTTAATACTTCTAATCCGATTTAAACAAATATTTGGCAGTATTATTTGCGGATTAAGGAAACTTAATAAAATCAATTTTGATTAAATTTACCGAATCCAGTGGAGGCTCGAGCGGTACTTCAACAATTAATTCAGAGAATAAAAAATTACGCCACTGGCTTTTCAAAAAGTTTTAATTTTTATTTGGATTGGGTAAGTTAAAATAAATTGTTTTGACCTTTTAATTTTTTTTGTATTTTGCTTAGTTTTTGAGAAATAATATAATGACAATTTCGACTGGGCTGCACCGTTTTTATTCGACTGCTCTCGGAGAGAGCAACTGCTCGTATACAGTGTTGCATTTGCACGGTGCTGGAGCGAACCGAGCGAACTCGAAAAGGGAAGTCGAAAAACCAAACCTGTTCAATTCGCTCTCCATTTATCAGCTGTTCGGCTGCGTGTATTTGAGGTTAGTTTATACAGAACCGACCCATGAAACAGTTCCAAAGTAATTGCACTGAGTGCTAGTTTATGAACTTGCTCTGATACAGCCGAACAAAAACCAATCCGCACCGCGAGTCGAACACGCACTTAACATCGCTCTTTCTTGGTTCCTACCAGTCGAAATTGTGATTCTGTTTGAGTTCGCATTGAGTGCGGCTTAGTGCAGCCCAGTCGAAATCGTCATAAAATTGTCTTAATTTCACATTCCTGGCCCACCCTAAAAACATGGGGAAAATTATTAAAACCTTAATTTTGGAAAATTCGTTGGTTTAAATATTAGTGCTATTTAAATTATTGTTTTTAGCTTCTATTATACAGAGTTATTTTTGTTATTTTGAAGTTGATTAATTTCTCTTAACACAGTATGAAATGCAAGAAAACAAGAACATTTTTCAAATAAAATTATGTTCAAAAATGCTTTGTTTCCGAAATACAGGGTGTATTTTAAGAAAAATACCTCTTTTATTTTCACAATTTTTTTTTTTTTTTGATTATTACATTTTATTTTTGCTGTAGCAGTTCGAACAAGATTTGTATTGAATTTTTTTAACGAAAAAAAGTACGCCACTGGTTTTTTTGAATCGATATTATTTTTTAAATATTAATTTACTTTGGGGTCAATTGGATCCATTGATATTTTTCCCTACGACAAACGGGTTTCGTGAAAAAAATAAAAGCCATTTTGATGCATGGAAAAATCGCTAAAATCTGATATGCTATTTTGTATGTAAAATTTGTTTTTGTCTAATTTGTATTAAAGTAAGGTCAAATACTTACGTAACTACAATTTTTATCGCATTAAAAGTTATTGCTCTTAGAAAGCTATTACACAGGCCAAAACGTAACTTAAAAAATAAAACACCATATCAGAATTTAGCGATTTTTCCATGCATCAAAATGACGTTTATTGGCGCGTTGGGAGGGGCGCAAAATTAGGTTAACAGTTTTTTTTGGTCTTCATTTTAAATTTTCATTAGTTTTGTGTGAATTATACATAGGGAAGGGCGCGAAGTGACGGGGAAGGTGCGCAATTTTAAAGGGGAAGACCTTTTTTTTGCTTTTACATTTTTTTGGAAAAAAATCAGTTAGATCTACTAACTTTAGCTTGTGCCTAAGTAGCGCAGTAACGTTGCAAAAAATTGCAATTTTCTTGGAAACGGTTAGTCATATCGATAGGAAACAAACATTTTTTTCCGTAAAATTATTATAGGTATTACCATATTGCAACGTTCAAACGTCAAAAAAGTTACCACTAAAAGAGGGGTACGGTTAACCGTTACCCCCCCAGTATATTCCGCTTCTGACTGCAATTTTGATATTCTGATCTTAGAATATCAGAGCATTAAGATTTTACGCAGTATATTAGGTGTCACAATTCTAGTAACAACGGTTTTCCAATTATTTTGAAAAAACTGCCCTCAGGGTGCCTCATTTAAAGGAGCATAGATACTTTAAAAATCATTTTTCGGTAAATGTTCTTCATGCTTAACGTTTTGGGTAGGAATTAAATTTTACAAATTTCCTTCCGTACTGCCGTTTATAGATATGACATATTTGAAAATAATTTTTAAGTTATCGAAAATGCAGAGGCAAATGCCATTAAAAATCGGATTTTATTTAGTTAAAAGAAAATCCTATTTGTTAGCAAATCTATTAGTCAGTTCAGTTCCTGTATTCTTAAAATTCATTTATTTTAGGTCTGTTCTTATTTTTATTAAAAATGTGTATATTTTTATAGGTTTTGAAGAGTACGAATTAGGTCTAGAACTGGTTATTCGGCAAAACCAATTTTACCATACCATTGTCTTCTGATTTATCCTCTGCAATAAAATTCTCCTTTTTAAAACCCTATAAAATTTTTACAATGAATGTATTTTAATAGTTTTAATTCGTATTCTTTTGAAACCCAACATTTTATTCTTATTTTACTATTTGGTACAGGTGAATGTCAAACGCCGACATGCGAGCTTATAAAGCCGCGGGAGGGTGCAAAGTATGGGGTTGTGCACCTGCAGTGCATAATAAGCTCCTTTTAGATCTATTTTAAAATTATTATTTTGACTACTGTCTTGGTTTTTTGCGTACAAAATATTGGACTCCTATAGAGCAAAACAATTTGAATCAAATCAGTTTTGGCAGCTGCTATAATAATTTTCTTGTTAGCCAGTAAGCCAGTACATTGCCATTAGATAATTTTAGTCTCAAAATTTTATGAATGTTGTTTACTTAACATATTTCTCGAACACTTACGAAATTATTAAAGACTGGCACCTAAGGACACAAAATTAAAACAATAAACTGTAATTTTTTAAATAACACAAAAGATCTATCACATCTCTTAAATTTATTTTAAACTTTAAAATTAACAGAATTTTGTATCTACAAGATTTAAGAGATGTATTGCGTCACGCTTGATTCAGCACTGGATCAATCACAATAAATTACTTTTGCTCTATAAAGTTGTACTAAAAAAGTATTTATTTTAGAGCTATAAGGTATGTAAAAACCGTCCATTTTAAGGGACGGAGCTTTCTTAAAAGCATTTTTTGGTAAAAGTTCATACGAACTTTTCCCTACAAAATTAGTATTTTCACGTGTTTAGGGAGCACACCATATATTTTGTGTAAGTTAGTGTGGCAGGAAACTAATAGTGTACTAGTAAATTGGAAGTGTTTTTGCCTTTCACAAGAAGATATATCATAAAAATATATAGAATGTCCATTTATACGATTAATAATACGATTATTATTAATAACGAGAAAAGAAATATTTTTGGAGTAGTGTAGGACCAGAGTTGGGTCGTATTCGAATACTCAGTATTCTGAATAGTATTCAGAATACATTTTGCCGGTATTTAAATAGCATTCGAATACATTTGTGTGTTTGGTATTCGGTATTTGGCAGAATACTTTTTGGTCAGTATTCGGGATTCTGCATTGGAATATTTCAGAAGTATCCGACGAATATTTTTTTGAGTATTCGAATACTGGCGATCCGAGTATTCGAATACCGAAAAGTGTAAGCATTATCCGAATTATAAAATTATCATGATTACATAACAAAAGGGAAGCAAAATAGGAGGTAAGGACCATGTTTTTTTCGAATTTCTTCGTTTCCAGTATTCAAATACCGTTTCCGGGTATTCATGTATTCGAATCCTTTTTTCTTCCAAGTATTTAAATATTCGGTATTCGAAAACTTTTTTCTCAGGTATTCGTATTCGCATTCGGATAACGATTTTCAGTATTCTGCCCAACTCTGTGTAGGACCAATGCTTACTTAGTTTGATAAATGTAGGATTTCGACTATATTTTGACCCATTTTTACCGCGAATAACTTTAGAAAAAACTGAACAAAGTTATCAAGATGCGGTTTCCGCAGAAAGCTTTAATTTTTTAATTTTTTTTTTATCATATTCTTCCAATTTGGTTGTGACATTTTATAAATACAATAACAAAATAACTGATTTTCCGATATAGAGACACTTTGATATTTTAAATGGAACACTATGTAAATCTTTCTTCAATCTTAAAATTCAATATTTCTCCTATAAAAATGTAAAATAACTATGGTTATAAAAAAAAATGGATTTATTTATCTCAAAAAAATTGACTACATGACAATGACGAGTATTATTTTACCAAGAAAAAATACAATCACAAAGCTCTAGGTTATTCAAAATATTAACAAAAGTTTTTAAAAAAGTAATCTTACTTTACTAGTACAATTTTTTTATAAATAACTTAAAGCTTTAATGCCGTATGTTTTTTCTGTAACCTTGTATGTAGCAATTTTCATTGTCAAATAATATTCTTACATGCCATGCAGTCAATTTTTTAGAGGCAATAAAGAGATCAATAAATCCATTATTTTTTAAAATAGCTATGACTTATTTTTCATTTTTTTTTAAGAGGAAAGATTGAATTTTAAGATTTAAAAAATATACATGGTGTTTCATTTAAATTAAGAGAGTTAAGGGAATGTCAGAACCAAATGGCAAAAATATAATAACAAACTTTATAAAACCTATGGCTTTTGCGAAAAATTTGTTCTAAAGATATTTGCGATCAAGATGGGTCAAAATACAGTTGAACACCCTGTATTAGTTAAATTTTCTACAATAATTAAAATCCAGATAAGAAAATTAAAACATCAAGGTAAAAAATAAAAAAAAAACATTTTGTGCTTTAAGGAATATATTCATGCAAATGCAATACAATGAAAAAGCAGTTATTTCTAAGAATTTTCTTTAAAACTAAAAATTAAATTTCATACCAACTCCATACTGTTATTAACGATTGGCAAACTGCTGAATATTTTACACCAAAATATCTGGTCTTCCATGCTTATTTTGAAATACCTTGAAATACATCGACATAGTAATAAATAATTCAACCTATCAAATAAGGTTTAATTCATGTAATTTTCCTCACACGAAAACCTATTTTGTCCGTTAATTTGTGTACTACCTTGGTGTATATTTGTATGCCAAGTAAAGTCATGTATGTTATTATATCCTAAATTAAATAAACATTTAAAAAATATTAAACTGGACAGCAAAAAATTTTTTTTGACGTAACACGATAAAGGTAATTATTCTTTCGACGTTGTCACGTTCAATTATCGTCAGTAAACCGACTTTGAATTATTAGATACTATTTTTATAGATTTGATAATTCTGACTAAAGATATGTAATCAAAAAATATGTATCACATATAGGGTTGCCACCCCTCCCGGTTTCGGCACCTATTCTTCCGACTCCCGGACAAACAATAATTTCTCCGGGTTAATAAGCCAAAAGTTCTGATAAAAACGAATTGTATTTTTAAACTTTAAGCGATAAGGTGACCAAGGCAAATGTTATCTATTCTGGGTTATATACTAAAAGGATTTTCAATTTAACATCAAATCTTTGGACGGGCGAAAAGAACCGATGAGGATGAGGATAGCAGAGTTGGGTCGTATTCGAATACTCAGTCTTCTAAATAGTATTCAGAATACTTTTTGCCGGTATTCGAATAGTATTCGAATAAATTTTTGTATTTGGTATTCGGTATTCGGCAGAATAATATTTTGCTCAGTATTCGGTATTCTGTATTCTGTATTCGAATACTTTGAAAGTTTCGACGAATATTTTTTAGAGTGTTCGAATACCGGCGTTCCGAGTATTCGAATACCGAAAAGTGTAAGTAGTATCCGAATACTAAAATTGTTATGATTTGAATAAGAAAAGGGAAGAAAAATTGGAAAAAAGAGGTAAGGACCTTTTTTTTGCTTTTCAATTTTTGCATGGGTTTTGTTTAGTAGTATTCGAATCTTTTCGGTTCCAGTATTCGAATACCTATTACGGGTATTCATGTATTTGAATACTTTCTTTTTCCGGTATTCGAATACCGATTTTCAGTATTCTGCCCAACTCTGAATGTTAAAAATATTAAAAGCGGAAAATAGTGTTAAATTAAACTTTCAAGTGTCCTAAATTTATTAACTAAGTAAATAAGAGACGAGGTTCGTCCCAAAACCTAAAAATAAATAAAATAGTCTATAAGCTTGTTATTAGTTACATTTTACTTTGTAGTTTTCTTTCTTTTCATATTTTTTATAAGGATTTTATGGCAAATCCACCTACAAAAATCGGCAAATATTGCTTCTAAACATTTCTCGTTTTCTTGCCCTTCTATTATGCAATATAATATCTTGAATAAACATTTAACCATGTTTATCTAATACTGCATCCAGATTTACAAAAAAAATCAGGGAAAAGTTTAAAAATTAATTAGAGGGACATGTTCTTTTATGTAAGAATATTATTGGAAGTTTAAAGTTTTTGAATAATTTGTTGGTACTGTTAATGTTTTTGAAAAAAATGTGATACCGTTCTAGAAAACCATTTCTTGGTCTCAAAAAGATTGAGAAAGTAATGATGGATCCCAAAATACTAAAATATACAGGGTGTTCCATTTAAAATATCAAAGATAACGTTACTTTTTGGTATAAGCGGCAACGCTGCATCATTAAAAAGTGGTATTCTTTTGAAAAATTATCATTTTCACTTCTATCAGTTCTGTCAGTTGCAAGTGATCATGATCATTTAATCACGTGACAGGTGCCATCTTAAATATTAAAAAACTGATCATGTCTCAAAAGAATACCACTAAAATATTTAAGATTGTTAGATCACAAGCAACTACCTATGTTGCCAAATTTTCAAAAAAATGTCCCGTTTTCCGTGATACACCCTGTACATTCTGTAAATTTTACTTTTTACTGTTGAAATCGACTATTTGGTATTCGGTGATTTTAAAAACACTAACGCCGAAATCAAGTGCATAAATTAAGTCTCAAACACAATAAATTTCACCAGAAACTTAACGAATAATGGTGAAATTAATTCACGAACCTACCGGAAATACGACGCGTTTATAGCTTCCAACTTCCGCTCTATACTAAAGTTGGCGGTTTATTTACTTCTGCAGTCTTCCATGGAGGTGGGCAATTTTGGCATTTCGTGGGAAAAAAGATATAATCAACAAATGTATATGCTATTTATTATAAAATTCGGGACAAATATTTAGGTGCGGCCGGTGACTTTTCTTTTTAAGTGGGAAAAATTTGGTGAGCAACTAAAGTGCTCGCCAAAAAATCGGGACAAGCAATTTTTAGCACCATATTTAACTTGTAGCAACTTTTAAAATAAAAAATATTTTTAGCTGCGGATTTCGGTATGCTAAAGCCCATTTCGTCTAGATGACATGGCGCAAAATGATTTTTGAAAAATAATCAAATGTTCATGGTATACAGGGTGGTCAATGAACAGATGCAAAATTACAAAAAGTTTAGAGGTGTGTGATTCCGGTAATAATTTTTTTTCGTATTTAATTATAGGTCATTAGTAAAGTAATATCAATATCTCCAGACGTTTTTGCCAATTTTTTGATTACAGCCCTTTAGGCCCAGAGACACTATTAAACGAAAAATGTGTCAAAACTTTGCCACCAGATCTTTAAAACGCTGTAACTTAAAAACAGCTTTACCGATTTCGACCAGGTTTTCACATTCTTAAAGCGTATTTTCTGGTTCTTTTTTATTACCTAACCACTTTATTGGTACATGGCTATTTCTATAAAATACAGGGGTCAAACAAAAAGTAAAGATAAAATTGCACAAAATATAGCTATTGTTCGTTTTACGCTATGGCAATTGGGCAATACCTCTGGAAATTTTAAAACAAAAATACCTACGTTAAAAATTATATCAAATTTTAATTACCTTACGATATTTCTTAACTCATTTTCATTAAATCGCACCGTTTTAAATAAAATAGGGCTCCCTATAACAGTGTCACTCGGATAAGGTATAATTTAAGAATAATTTATAATAACCTATTGGGCTATCTTTGAACCGAAATTCTTGAAAAAAAAGTGTAACATTCTTAATAAATACCATGCTTTCAGCCAACAAAAAATATTGTTTGTAAATAAGAATATATCCATACTCATTTGTATGTGTAAAGCAACAATTATTATTTTTAAAAAATGAAAACATTAAATGTATGTTCTAGGAGGCCCCCAAAGAACAGGATTTTTTTTTGTTCTCGAAAACGAAGCAAAATTTGAAAAATATTAAAAAACAAAAAGTTGCATTTTTCTTGATTTTTTCTATAGGGCCAAGCAATAAAGTATTAGTTTTTTTTCTCGAAAACAAAGTAAGATACGAAAAATTAACAAGAAACAAAAATGTTGTACATATTTTAAAAAGCATTGGCGTACCATTATATTTCCATCTTTACTAACTAGGTTGCCCTCTGAAACGCCACTGCAATAATTACAGTAAATCTCATTACATCAAATGATACCTCTTATCATGAGAAACAGACCTGCCAAGTTTAAGGAAAATCGGCAAAGAGATTTTTGAGCTATGAATAAAAACTTTTTTTTCCAAAACTTTAACACCCTGTATCTCGAGAACGAAGCTTCAAAACATACATGTTTATATAGACGTTTTTTATTTTTTCATGTTCTATCGTCTATTAAATTTTTCCGATTAAAATTTAAAACACCCTGTTTAATGAAACAGTCAGTTTTGTTTGATTACCCTGTACAAAAAAAAAACATTAGGTAGTAATTCATTTAAAATATCCAGATTACATCAAAAATCCACAAAAGACACATTTTAGGACAGTGGATCTGCCTGGTAGCGAATCTGTGGTCAAAAGGCACTAATCGAAAAAGTAATTAAACCGTCCAGAGATATTAACCGAAGCTGCATATTGGACCAATTTTAAACCAAACAACAACGTACAGCCCAATTTTCATAGCTTAAAACGAACAATAGCCATATTTTGTGCAATTTTATCTTTACTTTTTGTTTGACCCCTGTATTTTATAAAAATGGCAATTTACCAATAAAGTGGTTAGGTAATAAAAAAGAACCAGAAAATAAGCTTTCAGAATGTGAAAACCTGGTCAAAGTCGGTAAAGCCGTTTTTAAGTTACAGCGTTTTAAAGATATTGGTAGCAAAGTTTTGACACATTTTTTGTTTAGTAATGTCTCTGGGGCTAAAGGGCTGTAATCAAAAACTGGCATAAACGTCTGGAGATATTGATATTACTTTACTAATGACCTATAATTAAATACGGAAAAAAATTATTACCGGAATCACACACCTTTAAACTTTTGTAATTTTGCATCTGTTCATTGACCATATACCATGAACATTTGATTATTTTTCAAAATCATTTTGCGCCATGTCATCTAGACGAACGCTTTAGCATACCGAAATCCGCAGCTAAAAATATTTTTTATTTTAAAAGTTGCTACAAGTTAAATATGGTGCTAAAAATTGCTTGTCCTGATTTTTTTGGCGAGCACTTTATATTAGTACCTGGGCCAGTAATAAAATTGACTACATGATTATTACACTATTAAAAACATTTTTAGGGTGGTTTCTTTTGACGAGTCTACCACAAATATTCATACCGCCACATATGGAAATGGCGGTTTAACCCACCCATAGAACATTTTTTGCCGGCCAAGTACATTTAATTTACTGGCATTGCCAACACTCTTTAATGGCAAGGCATTGGCAAAAAGATATCAAAAAGACACGAAAGTGGACAATTGGACGTTATTGGGCCACGTGTTGCAGATAATGTGATGGCATCCGTCATTAATAAGTTATGATGAAAAATGCGTTTAGGATAATGACATCCATCATTAATTGGCAAAAAGATAACAAAAAGACACGAAAGTGGGCAATTGGCCGTTATTGGGTTACATGTTGCAGATACTGTGATGGCATCCATCATTAATAAGTTATGATGAGAAAATGCGTTTAGGATAATGGCATTTATTATTAAATAAATATTGCAAGTTTAATAAGTTGAATGCCCCAAAAGTTAAATAACATATTTAGGATTTTTGTAATCGAAAAAAATTTGAAAAAACAGGAAAACTTTATCATTAAAAAAATACATAATATAAATTTTTATACAGTAACAATAAACCATAAAAATTAAAGGTATGTATTAAAATTCAAAAATAGATGGTAAATTAAAAGAAAACACTTCAAAATAGTAAGTATTCAAGGGACACTTACACTCAATTTTCAGATCCAAAACATAGGAAGAAAAATTTTAAAGGAGTTAAATGTTAAAAAAAAAACTATTAAATATATATAATATTTTTATTAACACGTCTTTAAAACTTTTAATAATGCAACTCCTTGATTTCATATAATTTTTTTAAGTAACTACAAACTTAAAAGGTTTTAAACAAAATGTTTACAGCTCCTAACAGTCTACTTGAATAACTCGCCTTCTCGACCAGCCATCACCAATTAATCACACAACACACACTAATTAGGTAATGAATACACTTAATTATGTCTATTAAAAAACTCTTTTCTTTAAAAAGAAACTAAAAAGCTAGAAAACCACGTAGAAAACAATTGCACAAAGAGGTAAAACAAAAGCATTTTTTCTTCATCTGTTAAAATTGTCAATCTTGTATTTCGGCTAAGCGAGAAATTTGAATTTGTCACCTTCGGTCGAAATTAACCTAGCTAATTTTACCATCATTTTATTTTTATTCTCTCAAAAATACATAATAAACATTTTGTTTGACTTAATTTTTATTTGCATGATTTGTAACAATTAATTGTTATGAAAAGGCCATTTTCTTTAAATTATGTAAATAAACATAAAATAATGTTGTTTAGCTGCCTATATAAATAAAACAGATCAAAAAAGTTGCTCCAATGTTAGTTAAATACCAATGTTAATAATATGGTTTAAAGAGTATGAATATGTGTTGAAGGTTTGCCTTCAAAAATCCAATATTTATTTGCCTGCAACAAAAAGGCATGCTTTATTTAATCAGGATTGGTATGCCGCCATTTTTGTATGCTGGCTGGTGTTTATTTGGGGTTGACATTTTTAATGCGTATTAGATGTTGGCATAATATTGTCACCAATTGCCAATGCTTTACCATCAATGTCAATATGAAAAATGTATATTGCCGGCACATAGAGTTTGCTGGTGTCGGACCGGGCAAACGCGTGTATTTATTTGTCGGACAAGTTTACTACAAGGAAAAAAATATCTGGTAAATATTCATGCAATGTTAACCTACACAGTTACAATGTGTAGCACTATAGGCCCCAGGTACACATAGTCGTAAAACTCGCTCCGTTTTTGTAGCAAATATGGTGCAGTATACAGTTCAATTGGACAGGCCCCGAACTTCCCATTTCGTTCGTTCTTTTATCCCTAGAGTTTCTAGACTGTGGAACCTGCTACCAGCGGAGGTCTTTCCTTCATCCCCAAATCTTCAAGTATTTAAGTCCCGTGTCAACAAACTCCCCCTTACCTCGCTTAAGACACCCACGGTACGTTAGTATTTAAGCTTTCAGCCTTCGTGGATTGTCCAAAGATAAAAAAAAGTAGTATTTAATACTTTTGTAGCAGAACTTCATTTTACCGTTTTCAATACTACTATAATGTGGTCAAAATTTTATATTTGGTTACATGGGCGTAGCCAGAATTTTGTTTAGGGGGGACAAGCAATAAAAACTGATAATATACCGGGCGTTTTTAAACAGCTTTAAAAGTGCATCTTCTTAGTCTCATACATTTTCTCCGTATCAAGCTTCGTTTACAAGAACAAAAATATTGCCCCTTTAATTTTTCTTAAAAAGTACTCTTAGGCAACCTGGTATGTAAAACTAAATCAAAAATAAACAAATATTATCCTTTAAAATAAATGAGCATTACTGTATTTTATCGAAAAGGTGAACATTGTTTATTTTTTTATTTTGGAGTACTTTTTAGAATAACCTAATGTTGTTTTTATTTTTTTTCTCAAAAATGAAGCTAAATGCGAAAAAATGTATGAGACTAAAAAGATACACTTTTAATTAGTTAATCGGAAAAAATATATATGTATATATTTT
>JACEGR010011127.1:0-16087 GCA_014170235.1 Listronotus bonariensis | reverse complement strand
GCCAGTTGCCGTGGCTTGCGAAATTTAATGAGCGTCGAAAGTCCGTGGTGCTAGAAAGCGCTTTAACACACAACTCACCTTATGGCCTATCATACGTAGACAGCAGTAACATGCACACCCCATTGTAGTTTGCATCTGCTTGCCTGTCCCAGGGACTCAAGTCCACTGACTGTCTCAGACCATCCTACTGTTAATTGTTACAAATTTAATTTTATATAACCATAATAAATGGCAACATTATTCAAACAACGGGAGTTTGCCATCATGTAATTTTAAATTGTAATATATGCGCCTTGATTCAACTATCAGTACTTTGCCATAGCGATTCCTGTTAGTTAACACGTGCCGTTATCTAAAGTATGTTTTTAAAGTAGTACTTAGCCTTCTAAAGTTCAAGTACTGATGCATTTGTCCATTGATCAATGTTTACTTTTCTGATTAAGTATTTTCCTCTATATCAGTGCTGGGTTTACCTTCATAATAACACTCAACAGCAGAAAGAGCAGTTCATGGGAAAGCTGCACCTTTGCAAAGATCAGCATGAACATTTAGTTGTCTTCCAAAATATCTACTTAATAAAGGTGTTCTGCAATAAAAAAAGCCTAAACAATTTGTTTATAGCCTATGTTATAAATGGCTATCAAAACCTGTATAAGGAATTTTACGCTTGACATGCAGACTAGAAACTGTTTAACAATAGAAATGTTCAAATGGGCCTCTGCCTAACAAAGCCTCTGGCCACTTCAGTAAATATGCAACTTGAGCCCGTAGCTCACGGGATTACCCTGTTGCCCAGGTCTGGCTTTTGTGCAAGCCTCCAGTAGTGAGGCCCACTTGCTGTTAATTCATGTTAAAATAACCTTATTTAAAAAGAAATACTTACTGTTCATTAGCGTAACTGGGTATGTCAAAACTTCAAGGGGGGTTTTTATTGTAAATTGATCTGTTATCAAATTACAACTTTTATGGGTCTATATTGTAAAACTGTTTTATCTTTGTAAATTGTTCATTTTCCTTGTCATAAAGCAAGCTTAAATAAATATCAAAATAATAAATGGAAAATTGCTAGGGTTGGGGTCTCTGAAGCGTGTTCACAAAATACGTGCTGTTGCTGAGTGATATATTTCAGTCCACTCCAACAGCTCTGTCTTGTGCGATGTCACATCAAAAAGCCAACGATAATTGCATAGTAAAAAGCGCAAAATAATAAAAACACATAGTGAACCTAAGAAATGGTATGCAATTGCGGTTTGAGTATTCCGGATCCTTTTAACTGCTGCTTACAAAGTCAACATTTTGATAATCAGAAATTTAGTTCGCCAGTAAACATTTTCAGGTACGGATAAATTAAAATATAAATTTGTCAGCCTCCTAATTTTAATTTCACCACCTATTTGGCCGACATTAACCATTTTTAGCATCAAACGGCAATCACCAAACACAAACCGATTTTTTGTATCTAATTTCAGAACTGGGCAGGTCACATCATTTATCTTCTCCTCGCTATTGTCATATAATAGTAAAGAAAGAGCGATGCCTTATTTTTCCGGCTCGTCACGGGACTAGCATCCTTTGGTATCTTTGTTCAAATACAGTTAGCAGTCTCTGGTTAGACCATGTGCTACAGACATCATATCAGCCATTGGTCAGGTTAGTTTTTGAAGGCTTTTACTCTATTAAAGTAAAAAATAACCAACTAGGAACTAACCACAATCCCCATGTGACAGTTTTGCATGATTATCTGTGCGCTTCAAATCAAAACGTGAAATTATGCGTCTCGTGCTTTACCGAATTGTTTAGTTGCACTTGTAATTATTTGATATAATTTTATTTAATATACTAATTGGTCCTTATCCTTTTCGCTTTCTTTACCTATATCCCTTTCAGTCGTTTCCATCCCGTGGGTTTCAATTCAATCATCTAGAGTACTTATATCATCCATCATATTTTCTTTTTTTTTTAGCCTGTGTCACAGTAAATATCTAGCTGAAAACGTGGAGGCAGTTGCACCAGACCCCTGCTGTTCTGCGTTTGCTCTCGGCAAAATCCCCCTTCACAGAAGGCAGATATTGTTCAACAATGTAGTGATGTCATCTCATCTATGAAATACAAAAACACGCTTTGTAAATTAGAAAATAATTGGGCTAGCAGGTTTGTCACTTCTGTATGTGTGCGTGCGATTTTAATATTTTTCATTACTTTTCCCTCATAGATATTTGCAAATAGAATAATTATAACATTTAATATATTAAGCACCCCACGCTTTTATTCTGGTATGCATAAACTCTTTGTAATGAAAATTATTTTCTTAATTTTTAGTTCGGGTATTATAAAAGCGTGTTTTAGTTTTTTAAACTATTATTTGTTTTCATTTGTTCGATATCAATTTCGAGAAGAATAAACTGTTTATCATCTTCGTGCTTTCACATGTAATTCGATTCCAGCAAAGCGGCCATAATTGTAATTGTATTTCTTACAGTTTTACACCTTTATTATAAATCGAAAAAGTCAACATATAAAGTTATGCATCGGGTTCGCCCCGCCATGGGTTAAAAACGATTATTATATAACTGTAGAGGGAACGTTTCAAGTTTCTAAATAGCCAGATAAGAATATCGGTCCCGATGCGTAAAGAAAGCCAGCCTGAAAATCTCAACCGGTCCGTCCAGTTCGATGATATTTTCCTTCTTGGCACGTTTCTTTTCCATATAATAATTAAGCAGGTCATGATATATTGAAATACTTCACGAACTATCTACAATTACAGAATGCACTGCTTCCGAACAAGTGCATATACAGGCTTACTAAAGCATTGTTCAGATATCAAGCTGTTTGGCTATCCTTCCAAACGTCAAGAAACTGCTCGATTATCAATGGGCCCACTATATCCGCCGAACGTAAACATTTATCTTTCCGGCCTTCCGGAATGCCGAATCTAACGGGGACAGTCGTTTCGCCTGTTAGTTCGTCGGTTCTCGATGCGCAAAGCTCAAAGAATTGAATGCTGGAAAGAAGTTCACCAAGACTGCTACATGAGTGAGATAGCAGCAACTCAGTTACAGCGTAAGTAATAAAAAAACGGCGCTGATAATACAAGATGCATTTGACTTCTCTCTGAACAGTAATTTTTCATCAGCATCAGGTATTTAAACAGATAATCCGTCAACCACAAAGGGTATGGTTGCAGATTATTACTCTTCAACAGTATTGAATAGCTATCCGAATTTGTTTTTTTTTACTTGCCTCTTGAATTCAATTGCTATCATAATTAGTTCATTTCATCAAAATATCTTCATTTTTTGATGACACTATTTATTGACCCTGGCAGAACAATCAACAAATTAGAAGAAGCAGATGCAAACTGGTATATATACGCTTATTCATTTTTTATTCAAGAACAGACCGAGGATAATATTGCTAGTTCGTGCAGCATTTAATAAATAAATAATGCTTAACAGAATAAATTTGTTGAATTAAATGAATTACAAATATAGTAAGCCAACCGTTGAGATCACTTCATTTCAGCGAACAGTTTTAAGATTTAGCATTCGGTCGGGAACCAGCCGACTATTCAAGTCATGAACATCCATTTTCAAACGTTCTTCGTCCTTCCGGCGGAAGTTGATACTTTTTACCGACTCCTCAACTTCGGTATTCTCGTGTTCTGGTCGTTTCTTGAGGAGACTTCCACTCCTGATTGTTCGTTGTTCAAAGTTGGGATTAATTTTCATGTTTTTTTTTCACCATATTTTCTTAACTTTTAGGCTGCTCATCTCTCCTTTATATCGTTTCATGATCAGTCGTCTGGCGTTTAAGGTCTGCCGACATCGCGTATTCCTTTCTTTTGGGAAACCTGCTTGATTTTCCTCTTTTTCTCACAGTTTCCTGCCTTTCCTCAGATGGGGCTTGGAGACTTCCTCATCTGCTCGTTCAGTCTTAGCCTTTCAATGACTTGTAGATTTCCAGGAGATGAAACCTGTTGTTATAGATTTTGTCAATATATTATCGTAATACTTGATCATATTTGACATATTCTTTTCTGCTCTTTTCCTCGTCGCTTCCCTCCTTTCTGCTTTGCCGTTAAGTATTTAATGTATAAAAGAGGTTACACAGTGGCTTCCCATATTTTTTGGCATTGCTACAAACCGAATCAGTATTACATTTTGGATCATTGAATCTTGAAATGGGCAACACCGTGCATGCCTCTGATTATCAACAAACACAGCGTTGCAGGGCAGCACAGCATTTTCGCCCAAATTACATCCTTTACCAGTAATGTAATTGTAGTTCGGGACACTGATTTGTGAAACTGTTCTTGTCAGAATGAATAACCATTTCTGGGCTTGTCAGATTTCACTTTCTAGCACGCCAGCATTATTATCAAAGTCCATTCAAAATATTGAGACTTCAGTCTGGTCAACATCACCACTCAATGTGAACAGTATTCACAAACCAAACCTCAATATCAGATTAGGCCTGTCAACTGTCGAGAGCCAGTGACAAGATTCCGCTGTTGGTATTCAATAATATTACGTGCATGGCGTTGCGGCTGCCATGCTCCTAAAAGCGTGCCGCATTGTGCGAGAGGTAACCTATAATACTTAAAGCGCCTTCAGACCGACTGTGATTGTCATGGAAACACGTGCCGTAAACACAAACCGTGTTTCTACATAGTCGTGAACAAATATGAAGGTAATACAAAATCTTTTATCATGGACAACAATAAAATTGTGTTACTTTTCCATTCGTAAAAATCTCCACCCTATGCAGTTACATAAATTGCCTTCTAAAACTCCAGCATCTGTTTCGTCACTCAGATGGATGCATTTATTTGCGTAGTGGTAGCTGGTTTATGGAATAAGAAAATGACGCCATGCAGATGTATCATCACCGATACGAAAAGCCAAGATGTGAGAAAACGACATTTCTTATGAGTCAACAAGCCTTCACCAATGCCTTTCCTTTTTTACTTAATTTTTCACGCACTATTTTCTTCGTAAAGGCTGATGTAAGACAATATTGTTTCTTAAATTAAAATATCGTACCCTAGTTCTCTCGCGTTGTAACGCACAATGCCGTATACGAGATGAGTGTGTATTTTCTTGTTACCTAGTGACACGGTAACGGCTTCGCCATGAGAAGGTTTGCCGCGCTCCAGCGTTGTTATGAATTTGTACCAACCAACCACAAACGCCGAATTACGCTCTCCGCGTATTAAAATACGCGTGTCCATTGTATCGGACAGCAGTTTTGCTTTAACATGGTGGTTTCATGTTGTATTTTTCTGGTTGATACATGAAATAAGAGCCACCAGATGTCAAATTCATCGAGCCTGTTAACCTACATTGCAGGAATCGCAGGGGCAGATCGGAGAAGCCGCTTTTTTCTTCGAAGTCAACAAGATTTTCCTCTTCTTTTCGATTTGAAATTCGTCTTTCTAGTGTTTAATTATGCGCCCAGAGAGATAGAGAGATCTGAGCAGGCGCCCATTGGTACGCTGGCCGCTCATAGTCATGTGACCCACCACCTCCACCAAGCATACCTTTAGGGACGACAAAGTATCCTGAGCAACGTAAGTTCCAGAATGGATATAAGAACAGACTATATGAGCGGCCAAAACGTACCCAGTGATGAAGAACTGGGTAAACAAAAAACTTAAGACCCCCTCTCTCTCTCACTTCCTTTCTCTCTCTTTCTTCTCTCTGGAGGCATATGGACGATTCCAAAAACCACAAAGGGGTCGGGACCGCGTGTCCACAGTGAAAGAGGAAAAACCTTGTTAGACTTTTCGACTGAAAACCAAGTTTCTCTATTTCTAGATCCTTGCGATTCTACAATGTGCTAGGATTACCAGAACAGAATGAGCCAACAGACAGATGATGACTGACATCTAGTGAACTTCACAACCGTAGTATCAACCAAAGAAAATTCTAACATAAAATTACCATATTCAAAACAAAACGCTTTAATATTTTCCGATACAATGGACGTATCAGCGGATTTTCTGCGCGTATTTTTAATACGCGGGCGGATGATAATTCAGCGTTGTGATTGGTTAGTGTAAATGTAAAATGCTTTTCCGTCAATCACAACGCTGAATTATCATCCGCTAGCGGAAAACCGCTCTCATGGACAGTAGGGCGTTTACGCCGTGTACTAGGTGAACGCGGGTACGTGCAATGCGCAAAAACGCACTCATCGCACTCTATTGCAGTATGTGCGTTTTAACATAGGCGGGAAATTTAAGTACGATATTTTAGTTTCAAAACAATGTCTTCTACATCAACTTGTTTAACTTTATTTACAGAAAATAGTGCGTATTGAAATTAAAATTAAGAAAAACGTGAATATAGAAAAACACTTATTGAATCCATAGAAATAGGTCCGTTTTCGGTTAATTTCATCGCTTCTATCTTGAATTGCGAGCAGATGAAAGTGTTTTTCGTCAGTACACTAGAATGACAATAAAGCATAAAGCATCTCATTCTTTATCAACAATAATTATACCCGATCCTTGTAACGTGTTTTTTTCTTATTCCATAAACCATTTCTACTTTGCACTTTAAAAATAAATGCATCCATCGCAAAAATTGGACAAGAACTGCGATGAAAAATAAAACAGGTTTTAGAAGTCATTTATGTAACAAGTGCATAAAGTGATTTTTACGAATGGAAAGTTTGACAGCACGAAGCGTTAGGCGAGTGCGGCAATCCCATGAGTAAAAAAGACACTTATGCATGTTACATACTATATTTGTTCCACGACTGTATAAAAATTTATAAAACTTTTTAATTTCAATGTTTGCAGCACAGCCATTATATTGCAACAAAAAAATCATAGTCAGTCACAGAAGTCGCTTTTACAAAAAAAAGTAATATAGGTTACCTCTCCTTTTAATACTTGTACGCTTTTTTATGAACATAACTGTACAATACGCAATAAGATTATTGAATACCAACGAATGTGTTATTAATCTGGCAACACTGGTACCCATAAAAACAAAACCGACAGTTGACAGATAATCTGATGTCAGAGTTTTTTTGGTTTTATTAATTGTCTGATTCGATTGATTAATTGATGTTGATTAGTTAAGTCTCAATAATTTTTAGATAGTTTAATAACGTGTAAATTATGGCATTAACAGAAAATGAAAAAAATCTGACAAAAAGAAAAACCCCTTACGAAAGTGGTTATTCGGCGACTACCGCCTACTATGACCCAAGAACAGTTTCTAAATCAAGTATCCCCAGTTCCTGAATACAATTACATTTACACTGTTAAAGGGGATATGAGTTTGGGCGAAAATGCTTTTCTAGAGCTTACATTAACTTTGTATGCCCTGAGGATGTTTACAGTTTTAAAGAAAGGTTTGACAACTATGTGTTTGTTGGATAGTAAGGGCCATGAATATCCCGCAGTTGTTGAATTTGCCCCATTTCAAAAGATTCCGAAAAAACGTGGCAAAAGCAGAATGGATCCTAAATGTAACTCTGTTGAATCAGATTCATATTATTTAGAGTTTGTAGCCAATCTAAATAAACCCATAGAGCAAGATGCAAAACCTGAATACACTTTGCAATTAAATGAAAGAAATGATGAAAAGAAAGATACCACCACCCCTCTTTTAGAGTACATTAAAAATAAAAGAGCCCAACGACTTAAAATACGAGAAGTAAGAAGGGAGGAGCGTGAAAGAAGGAAAAAGAATTTGATAGAAAAAAGAATATGGTAAATATGAATCAAAATATTACGATGAGAGAAAATATGAAGAAAAATCCCCAGCCAAGTCCTATAGCAATAAGTTTCACTCTCCTAAATCACCTAAGAGTGAAACATTCATTGAAAAAACTAAAACTGAACAGGCAGATGAGAAGTCTCCAAAAGAAAAACCCCATCTGAAGGGAAAGGTAAGGAAAAAAATATGAAGAAAAAAGAGAAAAAAAGAAATCAAACCAAGGTTTCCCAAAAAGGAATATACTGATAATCGTGACTATAAACGTGATGACTATAGTCATAGGGAATTTAGGTCAAAAAATTTTGATGAATATAAAAAGGAAGATAGTAAAACATATCCTAAAAAGTTAAAAAATATAGTGAAAAACGTGAAGAAAGAAAAATTGAAGCTCAAAAAGCAGAACAAAGAAAACTTGAACAGCAAGTAAAAGAATCTAAGGAAATAGGTAAGAATGAAGAAAAATCTATAAAAGCGGAAACAGAACAATTACAGAACACAAGTTCTGAAACTACCGAGTCAGTAAAAATGGAAAAGGAAACACCAACAACAAAGACACAAGAAAGCAGTGAAGAAACATCAAAAATTCAGACACAAACTTCCACGGAAAAGGAGACAGAGAAAGATGATAAAAAGAAAGACAGTGAAGACAAAAGGGAATCTAGTTCATCAAGAAGAATTCGTAATAAAGATCGTCCAACAATTCCTTTATACCGACCAGGAATGCTGTCCAAAAAAAGCAGAATGATCCTGAAGATACCTTAAAACCTGAGGCAAAACCAGAAATAAAAACTGAAGCCAAAAAGGAATAGGTCTCTTTAGTTAACTACCTATATTTGTAATTCATTTTTAATTTGTAATAAATTTATTCTGTTAAAACATTATTTATTTATTAAATACCTTTTAGTATAATAATATTATCAGTCTGTTCTTGAATAAAAAATGAATAAGCTGTATATATTAGTTTACATACATCACTACATGCTCCTAAGCTCTTCTAATTTATATTGATTGTTTCTGTAAGTCAATCATCGTCAGTCATCAAAAAATGGGAAAAAGTAATTTTGATGAAATGAACTAATTATAATGTAATTAGTTCATTCAAAATTAGATAAAAAAAAATAAATTCGGATAAGCCATTCAATCTTGTTGAAATTAATAATCCTTTAACCATACCCTTTTTACAATAATTATTGGATTATCTGAAATTTACCTTAAAAATACCCTGATATTTCGAAGCGTGGTGAAAAATTACAGTATCAAAGAGGCATACTTTGTTCAAGAAGTCAAACCATCTTGTACTTTGTTAGCTGCTTTCAGCACCTGTAAAGCGTTTTGGTTTTTTAACACGCTTTTATTAACTTGGGTTGTAACTATCTATCCATCTATCTATCTATGTAACGGAATCTTTGAGCCTAATTTTTACCAACTTCCAGCTATTCAATTTCTTTGAAACTTTGCACACGTGTCAAGGACCGATGAAGATGCAATAATTTAAAAACAGTATCCCGTTAAGTTCCAGCATTTTCCAGGAAAACCGGAAAAGTGAAAAATCGTACGTTCTGGCGGATGCGCCAGATTAGACAATTGAATAATCGAACTTGACAACATTTGCCGACGGGTTGGGGACCAGGATAAGGTTGCAACACCTTAGTTAAACAAGCGTGCGTCCACCCATAGGACGCAACCCCTCGGCAAACGACAGGAAGACCATGGGGTTAACAAGAACCCCCGTTAAACGGGTACAAACCCCGTTACATGTAGACCAATCTGAAACTTGTTCGGAGTAGTTGCGTTCTGAAACCCCATGCAACAGTGAAGCTTTAAATGAAATGATTAGATTACGAAATAGTTCGTGAAACATTTCAATATCACATGACCGCAGAAAACTAATTGATATATCGAACTAAAAAATGAAAAATCAAGAATTGTGTGCAAAAAAAAAAAGAAGGAGGAATACTGTGAACTGGTTAGTTCTGGTTAGTTTTCAATTTCTTTGAAACTTAGCACACGCATCAAGGACCGATGACAATGCAATAATTTAAAAACAGTATTCCGTTATCCTGATTTTAGGACCGCCATCGCCAGGATAAATAAATTCCTTAATAATCGTTTTTAATTATGGCGAATGCGCAAGGGCAATTGATGCATAACTTGCTGCGTTTCTGTTAATTGACTTTTTTCAGTTTTATAATAAAAGGTGTAAAATACATAGAAATACGGAGTTCTAAAAGGTGAAAATTATGTGGCCACTTTAGCTTTAAATCAAGAATGCATGGCGAAGAAATTTTTTAGTGAATAAACTGGAGCATTTATTTTAAAAACTAATTGATATATCGAACTAAAAAATGAAAAATAAATAATAGTTTAAAAACTAAAAAACACGCTTTTATATGCAACCGAACTAAAAATTAGAAAATAATTTTTCATTACAAAGAGTTTGTCACTTCAGAATAAAAGCGTGGGGTGCTTAATATATTAAATGTTATAATTATTCTATTTGCAAATATCTATGAGGGAAAAGTAATGAAAAAATAGTAAAATGCACCCCACGCTTTTTACTCTGAAGTGACAAACTCTTTGTAATGAAAAATTATTTTCTAATTTTTAGTTCGGTTGCATATAAAAGCGTGTTTTTTAGTTATTTCATAGATAGATGACATCACTACAGTGATTGTTAGAGACGTCCAACCAAGTCTAGCTAACTCTGTAGAGGAGGAAATTTTGCCGAAGTTATAAAACGCAAGACAATTTAGGGGTCTGGTGCAATATACCGACCTCCGAATTTTTGATTTTTTTAATTTAAATAGATAATTTACTGTATTTTAGTGACTAAAAAAAAAAAAAAATGCGGATGATTCATAAATTACTCTAAATTTGAATTAAGAAAATTACGGGATGGGAGAGCGAACAGGGGTGCTGGGTGGGTAAAAGAAAGCAAAAAAAGTTTTATAAGAGTTAATTAGTATATTAAATAAATTATATCAAATAATTAGCCTAAATTAAAGTACCTAACCAAAACAGACTACAGTAAAAGCACAGAGACGCATAATTTTCGCGTTTGATTTGAAGCGCTACAGATAATCATGCAAAACTGTCACATTGGGGGATTGTGGTTAGTTCTAGTTGGTTATTTTTTTTTACTTTAATAAGAAATTAAAAAAAGTCCTGAAAAACCAAAACTAACCTGACCCCAATGTGACTGTTTTGCATGATTATCTGTAGCGCTTCAAATCAAACGCGAAAATTATGCGTCTCTGTGCTTTTTACTGTAGTCTAACCAGAACTAGAACTAACAGTAAGGAAACATAAAAAACTAACTGTATTTGAAACAAAAAGTACCAAAAAATTAACCTAATTAACCCCGTAACAGGTAGAAAAAATAAAACATCACTCTTTCTTTTACTATTATATGGCTGTAAAGAAGGAAAGAGATAATATTAATTGTATTAATGACCTGCCGGATTTCTACAAATTAAGAATACGGTAAGAAAAATCGGTTTGTTATTTGGTGGTGCCATCTATTAGTAAATTTGGTACTAAAAAAATGAGATAATGTCGGCAAATAAATCGTAAATGGTGAAAATTAAAAATTAAAAATTTAATAAAAAAATTTATATTTTTGAATTTATCCGTACCTGAAATGTTTCTTTGGCAAGCCTAGAATGCAATTATATCAAAATGGTAACTGTAAAAGCTGTAGTTAAAAGTCCGTTATATTGTACCATCACCCAATTTAGAAATTTACCATTTCTTAGGTTATATGTAATGTTTTATTATTTTTACGCTTTTTACTGTAATTTTATCGTTGGCACTTTTATTTTTTGATGCTCATCTTACTGACGTCACTTCTGTAGACAAACTGGTTAGGTAAGACAAAAAAATATGCCTCAACTGCAACCAGAACTAACCTTTTGTATTTTGTGACTGCAACTTCAAAACAACCTAACCTAAATAGTTTTTCCATTTTATTTATTTTTGTTATTTATTTAAGCTATGTTTTAAAGGAAAAATGAATATAATTTTACAAAAGATAAAACAGTTTTGCAAATATAGTTATAAAAGTTGTAATTTTTCTGATAACGGATCAATTTTTAGTAATAAAAACCCCCTTGGAGAGTTTTGTTTTTTGGAAGTGATGAGTTTTCGTTATACAGTTTAAAAGCATTATTTAATGAACAGTAAGTATTTTCTTTTAAATAGGTTATTTTATATGAATAACAGCAAAGTTACAAGGTTTTCCTTGCAGGAAAATCATAGGAAGTACTTTAAAAAAAGTAGATATAGTAACAAATTCGAGAACCAATCCAGTGGGGAAATTCGCAGAGGAAAATAAGTTGCATATTTATAAGTGGCCAGCAACTACTGTAGGAGAGGCTGATTATGATTTAGGAGTAGTTGTGTCATTTGGGCATTTAATTCCTGAATCTATTATTAAACAGTTTCCTTTGTAAGTCTGCATATCAAAGCAATAAAATTCCTTATACAAGGTTTTTATTAGCCATTTATAGTATAAACTATAAATAAAATTGTTTAAACTTTTTTTTATTACAGAATTTTGCTATTAAAGACAAATATTTTTTAGAGGTATGCTAAATGTTCATGCTAGTCTTTTACCAAGATGGAGAGGTGCAGCTCCCATAATTTATGCTCTTGCTAATGGAGATACAGAAACGGGTGTTACAATTATGAGAATTAAACCCAAGCACTTTGACATAGGAGAAATACTTAATCAAGAAAAAGTAAACATTGATCCAGAAATGGACATGCCAGATCTGCATCAAATACTTGGAGAACTAGGGGCTAAGTGCCTTTTAAAAACTATACAAAATTTAGATAAGCAACTTGCAATGTGCAAACCCCAGCCTGAAATAGGAATCACTTATGGTAAGATTTAATTGCAATCATTTTGATAAAACATATAATTTACTAATTTAAAAAATTATTTGCATGACAGACAAACTCTACAGTTGTTTAGATAATGGCCTTATTTATTATAGTTATATAAAATTTAGAATTTATTAACAATTAACATAAGTAGAGTCGTGCAGGGTCAGTGTTAAAACTAGACGAGTCCACAAAAAAACAAAACAAGCTTAGGTCACAACTTAACAAACTTCCCAATGGGGGTGTCACATATTATACTGTCCTACAGTATAATAGGCCATAAATGGTGGAATGACATTGATTTAAAGCCGCTCCCAGACACTACGGACTTCGGCATACATTCATCATTCGCCAAACTACACGGAGCGTGTGCAAGAGTAACCATACTACGAAGTTTTTCCCAGCGACTGTCCGTAAACTAGTCAACATTAAAGGACGCGAAGTTTGGTCAAATGGCTTCAGTAGCAGCTCCCAGATGCTTCCCTGTTGCTTCGATGCATATGTTAATATTTTGTCTGATCAGTGCAGTACCAATTTGTGCTTGAGAATTTAATAATGAAGTAGAACAGCGATTAAGTAAATGAATTTTCGGATCTCTACCAAAAGAGGAGATTCCAAAGTATCTCCTCCTACAGATCCAAATCACAAAAACCGAAATTTGATTTACGATGGGTGAAAAATATTCAAACATGTTTTAGTGCCAATTGTACGATTACCGAGTTAAAAAGAAAAAAGACTTATTGATGGCCATATTCCGCCAGCAACTAAGCAAAGCAAAGGTCAGTATAAATCAGGCGCTGTGTTGAAGGGAGATTCTGCAACAAAAAATATTTAAAAAAATCCTATGAACGCATACTTACTTAAATGTCCTAAATAGCTTATTTTTTAAATTACAGCAGGGTGTTAAAATTTTAAGAAAATTTTCTTTTTTATAAGGTTTTAGCCAATTTAGATATAGCAAACGCAAAGCGATGAAAATATCTCTTTCACAGGACCTTAATTTTATATTGGATTTGGGTACCAAAATCTCGTCGATTTTAATGCATCCAAAACACAATCATGTTCCTTGCCGCGAAAAGAGTCATCAAATACAAATCCTTTACTTATAAACGGCCAAGTTTTGCAGGGCAGACACCTTTAATCTTGTGGGCGTCACATTTGAGAATAACCTTAACTGGCATAAACACATGTATCTATAGCCGCGGCAGCTTCAAAAACGCTTGGATTTTTCATTTGAGCCCAAAAGTATTTTTCCTCTTCTAATTTATACACTTTGTATGTGTCGCAAATTGGACCTCCCTTGAAATATTGTTCTCATATCTGGAGCATGGCGTCCCCCACAACCCTTAGAATTCTTGATTTCATTCAAAGAAGAGCTGTTTGCCTCATTCACGATCCTTCACTTACAGAAAGGCTGCCTTCTCTTGCCCATCGTCGGGTTGTGGAAGATTTATCGCTTTTTATAGGTACTTCCAAGGCTCCTGCTCTGAAGAATTGTCCAGTATAATTCCTTTACTCACGGTTCCCAACAGAGAAACTCTTTCTGCACGTATGCATCCCTATACGGTCCAACTGGAGAGGCCCCGAACTTCCCATTTTGTTCGTTTTTTTCTCCCTGGAGGTTTTAGAATGTGGAACCTGCTGCCTGCAGAGGTCTCTTCTTAATCCCCAAATCTTCAAGTATTTAAGTCCCCTGTCAACAAATTCCCTATTACCTCGTTTCACACCCACGGTACATTTGTATTTAGGCTTTTAGCCTTCGTGGATTGTCCAATTATAAAAAACAAGTACCCCAATGAACTGACTAATCATTCTCTTAGCTTATAAATTTTCTTAAAAAAAAAATCTGTTTACCATATGACCATAAGAAATGGTTATTATTTATTTACGCGAAATCCGTAGGTCCAATTAAAAAATGTTAAGAGATATAAATTGTTTAACAACTGCTTGCTCGTCCGCGCCTATGTCCTTTTTAAAACTGACAATCTAGACTTCGCCGAACATTTGTCATTTGGCGAAGTGCGAAGGGTGGTCAGCTCGAACTTGGAAAGTTGTGCTTCGGCGAAGTACTAAGTTTCGTCATTCGCCGAAGTCCGTAGTGTCTGGGAGAGGCTTAAGAGGTAAAGCCCTGGTATAAGTTGACTCGTTATTTTAAAAATTAATAATTGCAATTTCGGTATACAGATGTTTGTAGAAGCGCTGATCAAGAATTTGAGTTTTTTTGTTTGTTTTTGAGATATCCATCATCAAATTTGAAAATAAAATTAATTTTATTTTCTCTTTATTCCCCCTTCTCTTTGCACAAAATTCTTGATATAACACTAGATCGACACACAAGATTTTATAAACACCTTAAAAATCTCTTTTTTTAAATAATTTTACACCATTTTACCATTAAACTACAAATTTAATATTTTACTCCTAAACTCTGTAACCATGCATATACTATTTATTCCTTTAAGCTGCCGCAGGTGCCTTAATTTAAAGTGATGCTTTTAAGTTAATATAAAAAAGCATAAAATAAAAAAAAATATGTTTTAAAAAGGCTTTTTGATGTTAACACTGAAATACTGTGTACCAATTTAGTTTTATATCAAGAATTTTGGGCAAAAAGAATGGTAAAAATAAGATTAATTTGATTACATACATTTCGAAGACGAGATGTTTTCGAAAAACAATTCTTTTAAATTTGCAATCTGCGTCCCAAAAACCTCTAAACCAAAATTGGTAGAAATCCGGGTTGCCGCAACTTGGTAGAAAATTATCCAAAGTAGCACTCGTCAATAAATATGCCTATAATACCTATACATGTATTTACAGATTTTAGGATATTTTTAATAATATTCTTAAATTTATTCTTACCTACTACAATTTTTATATTAATATTAGATTATGTTTTTAGCTCCAAAAGTTACACCACAATTTGCTCAAATTAAATGGCAATCTTCCACATCCAGTGATCTATACAATTTGCAAAGAGCTTTACGAACTGTATTTCCATTGACCACAACGTGGAATTCATTTCCAATCAAGTTATATGACATAGAAGTGTCGAATTCTCAAAAGGAGAGTAAATTTCCGGGTTTTGTACAGTATGACAAAAGAACAAAAACCTTAATAGTTGAGTGCGCAAATAGAACTTGGATAAGTGTTAAAAAAGTAGGGATTCAAGGCAAAAAAGTAATGAGTGCAAGTGATTTTAATAATGGTTTCATTAAAAAGCAACCCAAGAATAAAATTGTATGCTTTGTGTAGAATTATTGTTTTTTTTTACAGATAAAATACTAAGATTAGATCATTTTATAAAAGGAAGGAAATCGTTTTTAGTCACATAATACAACTAGTACTACACATCAACTTGAGTTTCATACAAAGGAACTGCGGTAATGTATTCCAACAGTACAACTCCTGATAAGTAACTTATTTCTTTGTAATCTTCCTGTTTGAATTACGCATGACGATGAACA
>JACEGR010011126.1:0-16093 GCA_014170235.1 Listronotus bonariensis | reverse complement strand
ACGTAACGGCAATAAAGACCAAATAATTTTGTCTATGAATTGCCATGGTCAGTAAGTATGTCTAGAGGGGGAAGAGCCAAAGGTTAATAATAATGTTAAATAGTTAATCTTTGGCAGGATACCCAAGGTGTAAATAGCCTCATATAACCACACAATAAATAGGGTGATTTTTAAGTTGCTAAAAATATGTATGTATCTCCATTGATTTTTAGTTAATAAAAAATAAATACATAAAAAAGTTGTTCCTTTTCAGTCGGTTTATATAGGGTCGCGACATTCGGCCATATTGCTTTGACGTGTTATGACGTCACATCTCCCATTTTTCGGCCATGTTGTTCAGTGCCGGAGATATTCATTTTATTGCATTAGTAGTTAGTAGTAGTTACCATTTACACAACAGTTTTTAATTATTAAGTTGTAAATTCTTTTACTTTAAATAAAAAACATTTGGAATTACATCCTTCAACAAATATCACTTCCAAAACAATGCAAAATGAAATGCGCAAATTATAGACGCCACTGGATTGATCATCAGCTTTGATTTTACCCAGTCTTGCCAACTTTTCTCCGTAGAGTGCCCTTCCTTGCGTCCCCGACCTCAAACCGCCTGAAAGTTGAGGATGTGTCGCAACCTTATAAATATAAACTAACCTTAGTTTCTTTTTTAAGCTTTTAAACAGTCAATACATAACTTAGAACACCATATCAGATTAAACGAAAGCCGTTCGTCGTACGAAAAAATATAAAGACCAAATTAACTTCAAAGTAAATAAATATTTCAAAAATAAAATTAATATAAAGAAAAAGCAGTGGCGAACTACTTTTTCTTGAAAAAAATCAATACAAATCTTGTTCGAACGCCACTGGTCATTTTTTTAAAAACCTTTTACAGCAAAAAATGTAATGTAATGGGCAAAATAAGTGTAATGAATTTTGTGGAAATATCTGGAGTGGTGGAAAAGAAATGATAAAAAAAGAGATTTTTTAACTTTAACACCCTGTATTACAGAAAGAAAGCATTTTCGATCAAAATTTTATTTAATTTTTTTATTGTCCTGCATTTTATACAGTGTTAAAAGAAAGAAAGCAAAAATTCCCATGTATAAAAAAAACTTTCTTGTCATTACTTGTTAAAAAAAAAATCTACCCAAATAAAATCTTTATTTTGCTAGTTTAGAATTCAAAGGTAATAATAGTAATAAAAATCAGGAACTTTAAATTTATATATTGTTTTAAAAATAGAAGGAATTATTGGCAATTTATTGGCTAGCAACTAGAATAACTAAAATTACAAAAATATAACAGCTAATAAGTTAAAATAATGTATTTATAACATTAGCACCAAATAGTGTTGAAAAACAGATTTTTCTATTTACCTCTATACGGATTTTTACTGTTACAAAAAATATTATTGTAAGACTCTAATTGGGGATAAATTCTGTAGAAAAGATATTTTTGTCACTTTCCTACCGAACCTGATTTTTTGAGTTACTACCAAAAAGGTATATTTGCAACATTCTTAATAGAGAGATATGGGTACTTTGGTTACCGCCTACGTTCGTTATTTATGTAAGGCGCTATTTAAATACGGCATAAGGTATTTAGTGTTTGTTTTTAGAGATATGGAAGACGCCGTATTACGAACGGGTAATTACACCTGTCTACGAATTTACAAAATCCAAAACAAATGATCCTTTAATTTGCGAATACTAAAGTTTTTCCCGTTACTTCAAACACATTTTACTGTACATGTTTCCACTTTTCCAGATGAATTTTGACTAAGACATTCTCTCAGTAAAGCCAGGTCATTGTCGGCCGAGAATCTTAACCTTTTTGTTTCTTTTTCACCTGCGACATTTATCCCAAAATAAAAAAACAAGGCTTTATCAAAGATTAGTAGTTTAACTTTACTTTGTGGCTTTATTACCCAAATATTTGTAGAAATTATCGAAATAAATAATATAACCTTAAAAAATAAACACAAAGAAAAATATTGTGTGCATGGCAATTCTATTCGCTATTTTAAATAGCACACGGCGCACATACGCCGATTTTAACGATTTACGCGGCCAAAATTGGAATTCCAAAAGTAATCATGAATACAAAATACAATATACTAATCGTATGTAAACAGTTCCAGGAGCAATAACCTAACCCCTTTCCTTACTATTCGCACTGCGCGCTCACAAAGCTAGTCGGAACTTGACCGCATAGCACAGTGCACATAAGAGTTCTCGGCACTATTTGTTTAAACAATTCTTTCAAAGTGATTTTATATCATTTCTACCTCTGTTATTAAAGTGAAAGTGATGGATTCTAATAATTCAGGTATGAATGAGTATATTTAACAACACTTTAACATATCGTGATATTTTTAAAGTATTGTTTAATGGATTCCAGCCAACTATGATCTTTAAACAAATTTTCCTATATTTTTTGTTTTTAAAAATTATTTTGTTGCACTTTCGCGTCCGATCGGGCTATAATTATTTTTTATTGTGATACTTGGAATAATTATTTAACTATTGTCGATTAAATCAGTTGCGGATTTGGTGCGTTTCATAAATTTTGGAGTTTTATTAGATACAACTCGAAATAGAGAAAAAACACAAATGTAGGCTTTTATTTGTGTCTAGGGTTTCTTCTAAATGATAGCGGGAATCGTTTCTTTAAACAGGTTTATTTAGAATGCAAAAATGGGGTATTCACAAAAGGTTCTGTGTAATTCTAGGATTATACGAAAACTTAACAAATTTGCGGAATCGTCTTAATCACAACGTCGTTCTTTCTTTATCTTTTGCCCAACTTGGCCGTCTTTCGTCTTCCGTCGTTTTTTGGGTAAGATTATCGTCGTTAGCACCCAAAATTGTAATCGGTGGTTTTTCGTCTTACGTCAGCTTTCAAAACTCAACAACCACTGATCTCGCGATCCGTCTTTTTCTCCGCTCTCCCTCAAACGCCCTCTCGCGATAACCCTGAGGCATTACACATAGCCGTAGTTAGCGGGGAATGAATAAATATAATAAAATAAAATAAATTTATCGTTTTTTTTCTTTTTAAATAATTAACATAACTAAATATTTTTGCACTTCCTACACTCGGCCATCCTGATTATGAATCCGACTCGGATTCGCTATTATGTTCGACCCATGGTTTTAAGTATTCCGAACACGTAGAAGTCCGCATTGGACCATCATGATATCCTACCCTTATTACATCATATCTTTCATTTCCTTTGACTTTAACAATTTCATATGGTCCTAGGTATTTTTTCCTTAATTTTAATCCTGGGCCATACTGAGTCCTTTTAATGGCGACAAGATCTCCTTCCTTGTATTGCCTAGCTTTTCTCCTTCTTAGGTTATATTGGTGTCTATTTTCGTCCTGTATTTTTAATATCTGCTTTTTACTTTCTTCTCTTATTCTCTCTCTATTGTCATTAAATTCTGCTATCACTTCTTTATCTAGTAATTCTTTGATCAAGACATCTTCCTTATTTCTCATTTTTGTACCTAATAGGATTTCAAATGGACTAGTATCAATGCTCCTTTGCATGGTACAATTCAAAGCTCTTTGGACCTTGTCAATAAACTTAAACCACTTCTCCGGATTATCAAGGCTGAGCTTAGTAATTACTGGAATTATGATACGGTTAATCCTCTCTACTTGTCCATTACTTCTCGGAACTCCCGTGGTTATAAGAATATGTTTTATATTTTCATCTGAGCAATAATTTTCAAATTCTTCTGCAGTGAAAGCGGTTCCTCGATCACTAATAATCCTGGCAGGATTACCAAAAATTTTTGTTGTTTTTTCAGACAATCCACCGTTTCCTTAGCTGTTGTAGATTTTGTAGCATAAAGCCACGTGAACTTGGAAAAATCATCAATCACTACCAGTATATGTTTATAATTCTTGTTGGTACTAGGTAAGGGTCCTAGATGGTCAATATGATAAGTATGTAAAGGACCTTCCATTTTCGATATTGGGTGTAAAAAGCCTTCTTTTTTACCCTCTTTTTTATTTCCCAAAATACATGGAACACAATTTCTTACGCAGTTTTGTATTTTCTCTTTTAATTTTGGTATATAAAATTCCCTCTTAACAACCTCTTCAGTTTTGGCTATCGCAAAATGTCCAATTTCATGATTTCTCTTAATTATCTCCATGTGCATTGCTTTTGGAACTACTACCAATTCTTTTCCAGATTCATACTTGTATAGTATATTATTTTTTAGAAAATAGTCTTCATAACTTTCCTGTGTCTCTAAAATTTTCTTGATAGCTTGCACATATTCATCTGAGTCTTGAGCTAATTTAATACGATTAACAAGTCCATTTTCAGTGGTAATAATTTCATTTATCGGCATTACATTTATGGGATACCTGCTGAGTGCATCCACATGTGACATCTGCGTACCTTTTCTGTGTACTATTTCGTACTGATACTCTTGTAAAAGTAAAGCCCATCTAGCCACTCTTGTGGTAAGATCTTTTTATCCATGGTTCGCTGAAACGCCGAACAATCCGTCACAATTCGAAATGGGAAACCAAGTAAGTATATTCGAAATTTTTTAACAGCTTGAATAACAGCGAGTACTTCAAGTTCGTAACTGCTGTATTGTTCCTCCGCCGGAGTAGTTTTTCTGCTCATATAATATATGGGATGAAATTTGTGATCGACATCTGATTTTTGCATCAGACAAGCTCCATATCCCAGCTTGCTTGCGTCTGTGTGAAGTTCTGTCTCGCTTCCCTGCTTATATAGGCTTAATACTGGCTCTTTTGTTAAAAGTTCTTTCAACTTCAAAAAAGCAATTTCTTCCTTTTCTCCGAACTGAAATATTCTATCTTTCTTCAACAGGTCACTTAGCGGCCTAGCTAGTATTGCATATGAAGCAATGAATTTTCGGAAATAACCCGTCAGTCCTAAAAAGATTGTATCTGTTTAACAGTAGTCGGTTTAGGAAATCTGCTTATGGCCATTGTTTTCTCTTCCGAAGGCTGTACTTTTCCATTTTCAATAATAAATCCTAGGAACTGAACTCTTGTTTTTAGAATTTGACACTTTTCTTTTTTAAGTTCGAGCCCATAATCTCTTGCTACTTCTAATACCAATTTTAGACGTTCAATTCCTTGTTCTTCATTTTTACTAAGAATTATAAGATCATCCATGTAATACATAACTACATTTTGTGCAGTCAAATCTCGAAAGATATGTCCTATGTATCTTTGAAAAACTGCAGGGCTATTACAGAGCCCAAATGGGCACCTTAAAAATTCGTACTGCCCATTATGCGTCACAAATGATGTATACTTAATGCTTTCCTCTGCTACAGGTACATGAAAAAAACCATTTCTTAAATCAAGAGTACTGAAGTAGTTAGCATCTTGTAAACGATCTAAAACATCTTCTATTAAAGGTAACGGAAACCGATCTTTGACAATTTTTTTGTTAATTTTACGGTAATCACAACAAATTCTAGTTCGGCCATCTTTTTTGCTGACCAGAACAATCGGGCTAGCAAAATCTGAAAAACTGGGCCTTATAATACCCTCCTCTAACCATTCACTTATCTGTTTTTCAACTATTTCCTTCTCTGGAATAGCTAATCTTCGAGGACTCTGGAAAATTGGTTCCTCACTTTTCAATACAATATTCATCTTAATATCCGGTGTTTTACGTCTATCAGGTTTATAGTTTCCTATTAGTTCTTGCACTTTTCTTCTATTTTCTAGATCTTTAATATGTCCCAAATCTACCTCTTCACTTTCCTGATGTTCATGTAAGGTAATGTGCATGAGAAAGTTATCTGCCTCTTTTTTACATAGCACAATTCCATCACTCCTTATACTTATGTCAGCGTAAGATAAAAGATTATTTCCTACGATTGCTTTAAAACTTGATGCATCCAAGGGAATCACATAGAACTTCAAGCTAACTTCTATATCATTCACAAATACTTTTTGACAAAATGATCCTAAAGTTTTAACTTCATTAGATCCAATTCCTCTTATAGAAATTGAATCACTTTCTACTTTAATGTCTGGCAGGTAATCCTCAACTACATCCACCCTTAAAGCACTTATGTCACTTCCGGTATCTAACAACGCTATCAGCTGAACCTCATTGATTTTTAGCTTAACACTTGTTTTTGGTATTACTTCAACTAAATTCACATTTGCTTTTGATGCACTTTTCTTAGGACACTTTGATGCAATATGTCCATAATTGTTACATCCGAAACATTTTACTCCTTTGCTCTTATCCGGACATCCACTAGACTTATGGCCTTTCGCTCCACAGTTGTAGCACAATTCTTCTTTCCCTTTTGGTTCTTCTGACCGTCTTCCTTGATTTTTTCCCAAGTGTTTTCCAAATTTATTCTGTCCATTATCATATTTTTTCCCATGTACAACCTGAGGGTTACTAGCTTTCATTTGTTCGTATAGCTTAATTTTTTCTTTAAATTCTGAGAAATTTCGAGCTCCATATAGAATAACTTTATTCGCATTGTAATCTTGAATTCCATCTATTATACACTGTATAACAACTTCCGGTTCTATATTTGCTCTACTTCCTATTTCCCGCATCACTAATACATACTCTTGTACTGATTCCTCTTTTTTTTCAGTCTTGACATTAATAACCTATGAACTTGAGCACTACTTACCTTTACTTCAAATTCTTGAATCAACCTAACTTTTAAAGTTTTCCATGACTTAATACCTTTTTCCGACTGAACAAAAAGTTTTGCCAGTCCAGTTAGTGATTTCTTTGCGAAAACCAATTTTTGAAGGTCATTCCATCCAGTCACATCTGCAATTTCTTCAAAATCTGATATCCATTTCTTTACTGGATAGTCTGCTTTTCCATCGAAAGGTCTAATACTATCTTCTATGTCTCTAAAAGTTAAAGCGAATGAGCCACTACTACTTCTTGTTCCACTTTGTAAGCGATCTCTAACCTGTGCCAAATTTTCATCATCGTCATCATCATTACTGTCTTCTTCCTCTTCTTCTTGTTCATTTTCTTCTTCTTCTTCTTCTCCGTCCATAAACGATAAATCATTCAAACAAGAACACACTCGATCCACTATATCATTAACCGATCCCGTATAGTCTAAATTTAATATATGACACACTGACACAAGATCATTTACCTCCATTTCATCTTTCAATTTACTTACTCTTTCGGTATATTCATCAGATTCTTTGTCTAAGTTAAATCCAGAAAACTTAAGCACACTTTTCCGCGCAACTTTAGGTCTACCTTCCCTACCAAATGCAACCATGTGTAAAGCCTGTACGGCTTTAAATTGGGCATTAGTTATATTTTGATTAATCTTTTCAAAATCTTCCAACTTCGACATTTTTCTCACAAAGACACAAACGAAAAAAAAAACAAACGGAAAAATCAAAAATATTAGAAAAGTATAAAAGTGGCCCGATAAATCATAAAAAGTATGCCACTGGAATTTTAATCTACCATATCAAAACACGTATAACCGCATTAAGCAAAAAGAAAGACGTTGCTTTACTAAAAATACCTAAATCTAAAATATTTGAAACGTCACTGAACAATAATATAGGTAACAGTTTACTCACTAAAAATATAGTGTCTTTTCACTAATAAACATAGGTACATGTGTATATATATGTATTTTTTTTTTTTTATATATATATACGTCACCAAATAATTGTGCGACTGTAATTAGGTAACCACAAAAAAAAATCAATACTTAAAACCTTATTAACAGTAACTACTCTAAACACAATTTTTAAATCATTATTTCACATCTACTCTACCTTATTCATACGTTTTAAGTCTACGCCACAGAGTAAAATTAAAAAGAAACATAATTCAGGTTTTGAAATATTTCTTAAAACATTTTTTTTTCAAAAATAAAATAACATTTACTAGCTAGATCTCTTAAACTATTTTTCTTATATTCGACAAACTCTTATGCAATTGTCATAAAAAAGAAAACAAATATAAACAGTGTTCTAAATAGAAATTATGATCTCTAGTTTGTTTTTACTATTATTAAATTTTTAAACAATACAAGAAAAAGCTTCACTTGAGCAACAGCAGTCTATCATCATGAATTGTCATATAAAATAATAAAACATCCTACCTTAGTGGTCCATTTTATTTAAACACCAATAAATAAATTAAATATCATACTCATCTCCCAAACAAAACAAATCACAGTTGTCAAAACCAGCTGATCCAATTCAAACAACACGTGGTGATATTCGTGACTTCCAACGGTAACCGCGGCAGCCTATTGGTTCTGTGAAATAGCCTCGAGCTAAGGTGCCGATGTCTCCTACGCAGGCGCCATCACCGCCATATCTCTTTGTAAAACTTGCTTAGCAACAGTATTACCGATTTTCAAACTTCTTCTATTTGTCATTCTCCATTTTCCAACTTCGATCCCTCTATCCCGGACGAGGCCCCCAAAATGTAGGCTTTTTATTTGTGTCTAGGGTTTCTTCTAAATGATAGCGGGAATCGTTTCTTTAAACAGGTTTATTTAGAATGCAAAAATGGGGTATTCACAAAAGGTTCTGTGTAATTCTAGGATTATACGAAAACTTAACAAATTTGCGGAATCGTCTTAATCACAACGTCGTTCTTTCTTTATCTTTTGCCCAACTTGGCCGTCTTTCGTCTTCCGTCGTTTTTTGGGTAAGATTATCGTCGTTAGCACCCAAAATTGTAATCGGTGGTTTTTCGTCTTACGTCAGCTTTCAAAACTCAACAACCACTGATCTCGCGATCCGTCTTTTTTCTCCGCTCTCCCTCAAACGCCCTCTCGCGATAACCCTGAGGCATTACACATAGCCGTAGTTAGCGGGGAATGAATAAATATAATAAAATAAAATAAATTTATAGTTTTTTTTATAAATAATTAACATAACTAAATATTTTTGCACTTCCTACACAAATTTTAATTTTGTACAGCGATTTATTTTTCTATTTGTTCTAGAGTCATCTAGTACATCAGGCATAAAAGTTGTAACTCGTCAGTATCTATACGACCAATTGCGGCAGCAGGATTTGCCAAATTTAGATGAAAAATTGGATTATTTAGAAAAGCATCTTTTGTCGTGTTACGGCACTACAAATGATAATATAAGATGTCTGAAAAAAGATTTGCTTATTTTAAAACAGCAATGAAAAGAAAAGTGGTCAAATTCACATAGAAAGAAGATGTTTTCGTAAAAACGAATAAGGCCTGGTTGGATGGAACTTTTGAACTTCCAATCGAACGTCAATATCGCCCAGGACGTCCTTCCAAATCATTTGTTGAATTGAGTGAGAGAAGTAAGCGACGAAAAACCAAAGAAGTACTAGCGGTTAAAGACAGGTTGCGAGAACGATTCCCAGTCTGAAGGATGCGGTTCGATAAATCCGAATACTAGGTGGCGTGCGGATTGCTGCATCAGGAGATATTCGGCGGGAATTTGTTTTGATATCGAAGTTTTGTATTGTTATTGGATTTTATTTTTGTTATAATGAAGTGCTCTGAGTGCAATAAAACCTTTAGTACCCTTTACAATTTAAGAAAACACGCCAAAAAATTTCACCCAAGTAGAATAATACTTAATTTCTTATAGATTTATTAAATCTAACCTAGAAAATTGTAATATACATAGGTACATTTTTGTTTACAGATAGAGTTGATGATATTGCTCCCAAAAACAGTTTGCATACAGATGTGAGCCCTGCAAAAGAAATTTCAATCTTCTAAGGGATTTTACTTTCCATAAAAAAGTCATTCTACAGAAATGGCTCCGAAAAGATTAGTTACTAAGCTTAAATGTGGCCTTTGCCAATTTAATGCTATGAAAGCCGAATTGCTTGTCCATTTTGAAACTGAACATAATATTCAAATTACAACAGACATATTTGAGTTTAATTCATCTGAGGAATTTGTTGACTGGAAAAATAAATTGGAAAGTAGTACTCGAACACAATTTGTCAAACAAGAAGGAAATTTTTGTACTAAGAACAAAACCATTATAAAATATGTTTGTAACCGTTCGGGCAATTATATTTCTAAAGGAAAAGGTTTATGTCATTTAAAAACGAAAGGATCTAATAAAATTAATAGTTTCTGCCCGGCTTGCATAAAAGTTGAAATAAAAAACAATACACACCGGGTGAGTTTAATTAGTCAGCATGTAGGCCATCAACATGATCTGGGGCACCTGTCATTGACTTCAGAGGAGCAAGTCGATGCATTTAATAAGTTATGTGCTCCTATAGCACCAACTCTTTCAGCGATTGCAAGAAGGCATGAAGAGATTGAAAAATCAGCTCCTTCAGATAATTTGTTTGAACCTCATAATAAAAAAATAATACCGCAAAGAGGTAAATTGCACTCAACAAGAAAAAAAAGAAAAAGCAAGACCGTGGGACTTACTGCACCTAGCTTGGAAGAAAAGAAAAATATCGCCTTGCACGCTGTTTTGGATCAAGATATGTAGTTAATAATTTGTTATTGAATTGGGAAAAATAACAAAATAAAAAAAAATTCAACCTCTAATGCTTAGGCGTTTATTTTCTTATCAGCTCCTATCTACTCGTAGTACCTAACAAAAAATACTAAAATGTTGCAGAACAATATTACTAATAAAAGTCAATTTTTATTTTATTTCCCAATTGGGTATGATTAATTTATCTATATTTCCAACTCATCCCCTCGCATCACATTTTGCAATAGTTTCTTCAAAATTAATTATTCAAAGAACATTTTATATCATTGAATTATTAATATAAACAAAGTCTCTTAAAAAACGTCCGATATTACTATTTTCTAAATTTAAATTCTCTAATGCACTTTCTCGTTCTTGGGACAACTTGTATTCTCTAACATTTCGAACATATTATATGCACAAGAACGCTCACCGATACTTATCCATACCAAATTTACGAAAACACACGATGACTTCCGATAAGTCGGGAATGCATTTCGCACCCTGTCTTTAACCGCTAGTAAAGAAGTTCGCACGACTGTTGATAATGAGGTTATTATTCATGCTGCACAGACTACTTTAAGAGAACGGGGAAAAAGAGACGCTTCTCAAATTCTAAAAGAAATCACAAGTTCTCCTACTCGTGCCGGAAAATATAAAAAATCTTATCAATCCAAACATAGTCATGAAATCCATGCACTAACACCGCAACAAGCATTGACCATGTTTGTAGAGGCTGATTTAACCAAACGACAATATGAAATCATTAGAAGGACGAACAAAGCATTTTATCCGTGTTATGATTTGCTAATTAAGGCAAAGCAAGAATGCTATCCACCCAAAGAATGTGTAAGGATCACAAGTACCAGTGCCGAAAGTACAATTACAAAGCCTCATTAACAATACAGTTACACGATTGTCAATTTACCTGGAAGATGTGCTCACAACCCTCAATGAAGAAGAGAGGAATTCATTGATAATTATCTGTAAATGGGGTTGTGATGGTTCGCAGCAAGCCAAATATAAACAAAAATTTGATAATGCTGCTGACTCTGATGCGAATATATTTTTAAGCTCCTTCGTTCCACTACAGATAATTTGTGGCAAGGATGGAAAAAAATTGTTTGGCGAAATCCAACTCCGTCTTCGCCAAAATATTGCCGACCTATACGGTTTAGATTTTTGAAAGAAAACACGGATGTAACTAGGAAAGAAATAAGCCATGTTGAAGAGTCTGCAAAGACTCTAGTTGCTACCGAAGTAATATTAAATGGAAATAAATTCGTGTTTGGACATATCTTCAGGATGACTATGGTTGACGGAAAGATTTGCAACGCAGCTACAGGAACTAAATCAACTGCACGGTGTTATATATGTAACGCAACTTCTAAAGATTTTAATAATCTAGAAAATAAAATAGTAAATAATCCTGCTATTGAATTTGGGTTATCTGTTTTACACGCTAGAATAAAACTGTTCGAAAGTATTCTACATTTAGCATATAAATTACCAATTAAAAAATATAGAGAGAAAAAACCGAGGAGGAAAAAATCGTCGAAGAAAAAACGAAATTATACATTCAAGAAAGATTTAGAAAAGAAACGGGATTACTGGTAGATATGCCAAAAGCTAACTATGGCAATACGAATGACGGCAACACCAGCCGAAGATTTTTTGAAAATACACGTTTGGCAGCTGATATAACAGGAATTGATCACAATTTATTATATAGACTTAAAGTCATTTTGGTAACTATTTCAAGTGGCCATAAAATTGACATCAAAAAATATGATGAATACGCACTGGAAACGGCTCAATTGTACGTGCAGTTGTATGGATGGCATCCAATGACGCCTACGATGCACAAAATATTAATACATGGTGCTACGATAATTGAAAATGCTTTGTTACCCATAGGGCAATTATCAGAAGAAGCACAAGAGGCCCGCAACAAACATTTTCGAATGTACCGTGAAAATTTTGCAAGGAAATTTTCAAGAGAAGCTTGTAATCGCGACATATATAATAGATTAATATTGACTTCAGACCCGCTTTTAAGCAGCATGAATCGAATTTAAAAAAAAGCATACAAAGATCATTTTGTCCAGAAGCAATAGAAATGCTAATGTCAGCTGAGCCCAATATTGAACCCGGTACACAAGATTCTTCGGACAGCGAACAAGATTCTGATTAAATATGGATTAATACTATATGCAGGGTGATTCAGGTACGTATTCAGAGCCCGAAAATAAACATAAAAGTCTATGCAAATATGGGTCCGGAAAGCCTTCGTTTCCGAAATACAGGGTGTTAAAGCTTTTTGTAGGTAGCGCCCCCTACAAGTAAAAGCCATTCTAAGATTAGATTCGAATTTGTCATGCCAAAAACCCCCGGATACCAATTTTTACTCCCATATTCACATTATCTAACTTTATTTAAAAAATAGAAAAATAAATAACCACTTTAACACCCTGTATTTCGAAAACGAAGGCCTTGCTGACCCATATTTGTATAGACTTTTATGTTTATTATTGGGCCCTGAATGCGTACCTGAAGTATGAATCACCCTGAATTATCTATATTTTTTTAATATCTGTAACTTTGTCAATATTAATATTTTCCAAGTCATTGTAAATTTATTTTATTTATTGTTACATAAATATTAAAATAATGCATTATTTTCATGAAAAATACTAAATTATTATCTTTTATTTCATTTAGAATTGATATGGGTAATAAAATAATTTTGGCCGCATAAAACGTCCAAATCAACGTATGTGCGGCGTTATCAGCCCGCAAATTACTCCATGCGTAACGTTATTACCACCAGCGACGGTAAAAATCGAATGGCGCATAACTTAACTGTCATAATAGCGTTTACGTTAATACCGCATGACGTTACAGCACCACCCATATCTCTCTAATAGTATTGTTTGCATACATTATTTAAAAAACGTTAAAACTAATATTGCAACTTCCTCATTAGGCCTAATTTTTATCTGTGTTCTGAATTTTTAACCTTAAAAAAATTATACAAATTCATATATTCAATATGACTAAGATTTTTAGATGATAAATTTCTATTTAAACAAATAATTGATAATGTAATATTTTTATTTTTTATAAAACTAACTTTAATCCTAATATTAAAATCTTCCCATTTAGCCATTTTTTATCTAAGTTCTGAGTTTTTACCCTAAAAAATAATACAAAATTCATATTTGCAATATTAACTGTAATATTCTTTAATGATAAATTTCTATTTAAACAAATTATTGATGATGTTATATTTTTTTTTAAACTAACTTTAAACCTAATATTGCAACTTTCCCATTTAGCCTGATTTTTATTTATGTTCAGTTTTTACCCTAAAAAAATACAAATTCATATTTGCAATATTACTGTTTTTTTTTCTTTGAACAAATTATTAATGATGTTGTATCAATATTTTTTTTTATAAAACTATCTTTAAACCTATTGCAACTTTCCCATTGAGCCTGATTTTCATCCATTTCTGAGTTTTTTACCTTAAAAAATAATACAAATCCATATTTGCAATTTTGGTTTGCTTATTTTTAAAAATAATTTTGACTTCCTGAAATTAATGATGGTACTGAAACGATATTTTTTTAATAAAACCTATCATAAATCTAATAGTCACTTCCCCTACCTGATTTTACTCTACCATACTACAGAATTTAAACCCTAAAAATAATAATAATTCATATTCGCAATATTTTTTATACATATTTGAGTAGCTCCAAATCAAAAAGCAGTTTTGTCAAATTTAGGAATATCTCACAATTTTTACTCCTCGTTTTATTATTTATCTTTAAATAGTTTTAAATCAATATATAATATTTTATAAATATATAAATATCAAGGTTAGTTTATATTTATAAGGTTGCGACATACCCTCAACTTTTAGGCGGTTCGAGGTCGGAGACGCAAGGAAGGGCACTCCACGGAGAAAAGTTGGCAAGACTGGGTAAAATCAAAGCTGATGGTAAATCCAGTGGCGTCTAGAATTTTCATTTCTGCATTGTTTTGGTAGTGATATTTGTTGAAAGATGTAATTCCAAATGTTTTTTATTTAAAGTAACTTAATAATAATTAAAGACTGTTGTATAAACGGTTGTTCTACTAATACAATAAACTGTATATCTCCGGCACTGAACAACGTGGCCGAAAAATGGAAGATGTGACGTCATAACACGTCAAAGCAACATGGCCGAATGTCGTGACCTTATATAGACCGACTTTGTATAAATATAACATATTTTGAATAAAAAACTTTTTAAAACTCATAAATAAAAACCGCGGAGTAAAAATTTGAAGGTATTTTACAAATTGTTTTTTATCAAAAACTGCGTTTTGATTTGAAGCTCCTCATTTTAAAAGGATTTTTTTTTCAACAACTAAATAGAGCTTAAACATACATAAACAATTTTTCCTAAAACTAATAATTCTATCCTAATCACTTCCCTCATTCAATTTTAGATTTAAAAAAATCCATTTACAAACCCTTTTATTGTGATTGGTACACAATTAATATTATTCCTAGCTTAGGTGTCTAATTTTAAATAAAATAGAAATGGTACTGAAAATAATAAAAATGTTTTAAAACCACCTAATCATATGATTATATGTCGTTACCATTAGACAACCTCTGTATTTTATTTTAACTTAAACGTCAATAAAACAAAATTATAACTTATTATAACCCTTAAAATATTTTTTTCATAAATACGGTGGGATAAAAATATTTTAAGGGTTATAATAAGTTATAATTTTGTTTTATTGACGTTTAAGTTAAAATAAAATACAGAGGTTGTCTAATGGTAACGACGTATAATATGTATTATATATATATATATATATATATATATATATAATACAGGGTGTTCGAAAAATACACGGCCAAATTTTAGGAGGTGATTCCGCATTGAAAAATATGAAAAAAGTTCCTATAAACATGGGTCCGAAAATGCATAGTTCCTAGGTGTCCAACATTTAGGTTCAACATTCACCTTCTTTAATCTTCAGTTGACCTTCACTTTTAATGTCATTAGATAGTCCTTAAAAAGTTAAGATAGGAAAGTAATATTAATTTTGCTTTATCTTTAACTGTTTTTGCTCAGTAAATCGTCAAAATTCAAAAATTCCGTCCCAAGAAACATGCAATAAAGTGGTTTTATTTTTTTCTCGAAAACGAAGCAAGATACAAAAAAATTTCAAGAGATAAAAAGTTTTATTTTCAGTTGCTTATTCTAAAAAAAATAAAAAGTTACAAAAAGTCAGTGGCGTACATTTTTTACAATTATTTTCGATAAGATGTCCCGTGAGACGCCACTGGACTTAATAATTTTAATTTAATTATGCCTAACTTTGGCCCTTATTACTAGAAATAACACTGAAAAATTTCAAGAAAATCGGTTACAGGGTATTCAAGATAATTACAAAAACCTATTTTATTTAAAAAGTTTAACACCTTGTATCTTGGAAAGTATGCATTTTCGGACCCATGTTTGTAGAACTTTTTTCATATTTTTCAATGAGGAATCACCTCCTGAAATTTGGCCGTGCATTTTTCGAACCCTGTATA
>JACEGR010011125.1:0-16094 GCA_014170235.1 Listronotus bonariensis | reverse complement strand
ACCACAGAACTGAAAGAACTAGAAAACTGACCCCCATAAGCGCCTGTGTATTAAAAATGGTACACCTATGCGCATAACCACGTTTAGGAATGTTTGGGAATAGTAGTTGGCAATAATCATTCTTGTGGGAACACTTCTTACACTAACTTCATTCAATTTGTCATTGTCATTAGTTTTGCAAATGGCGTTTTGGTGTGTTATGTTATTGTCTCCTTGTATTTTTACAAAATTTTATAGTGTTTGACTATCTTGAGTGATATTTTGTGCCTATTTTAGTGCTACTAGTGTTAATTAAATTAGAACTTAAAATATCAAAGTGTATTGTGCAACCCAAGCAAAGAAAAAGAAGGCAATGTTTCCTTTCACGGTATGTAAAGCGTGGTGGACTTAAAATATGAAATCAGAGTGTAATCTAATTTAGGTAAATTATTATTTGTATAAAATAAAATATCCAGTAAAAAACTATAAGGTCATTTTCTAGAAGGTGTCCGCAACTCCGATTTTCACCAAATTTGTATGGTTTTTAGTGGTATACTTACGGGGTATTTTTTGGGCGCTGATCACGAATATAAAAAAAAATTTGGCGGAAAGTTTTCATTTTCGAGATATCCATCATCAAAGCTGGCATTTGAACTAACCTCATTTTCACCATATTCCTCCTTTTTTGCACACAATTCTAATTTAAAGCCAAAGTGGCCCACAATATTTAATTTTCACCTTTTGAAACCCCGTTTTTCTATAAATTTTACACCTTTTCTCAAATAAATGCTATAGAAATAGCACTGTGTCTTCTAAACTTTATAGACACTTAATTTATATTACAAAGTAGACAAAACTGTGTACATGTCTTGAAAATTTTGATTTTTTGGTACAAATTTTTGACCTAAAAAGCTTACGGAATAGAATTCGGATAGAGTTGCTTGGTGGGAGTATAATTCATAAATTTTATTTAGATCTTAAATAATAAAAATATATAGGTAGTAGTTTTAATCCTCATATAGTTTATTTTTACTAACTTGTTTTTATTATTTTCTAATTAAAGGTTACCGAGGAGTCCTAGAAAGAAGAAAAATGGCTAAGCCCTATTAAAGAAATCCATCAGACTCTTATTCCTATAAAAATAAAATTTGTGTTGATCATTTTTGCCTGAAGATTTTTAATGAACAGAGAAGGAAAATGCCTTTCGAGCTCTTGCTATTCCAAAACAAAAACTTCCAGTTGCTGAGTATATTCAATGAAAAAATAAGCATCATTTTGACAATACCACTGTATTACGTCCAATAGAATTATCATCTGGCTCAACAGGTATGTTATAGTTTTAATCTGTATTTAAAATCTATATAGAAAAAAATAAAATATCTTAAGATACAGAGAACTTATTATTTAAATACAATAAGAATTTAAACATTAGGTTTGGGATAATTTAAAGATAACTTTAAAATATTTTTAACCATTTTCAGATATTGCAGTCGCTTCTACAAGTACAGGGTACATTAAAGAAAAGTTTGAAATTGTTTTAGCCTCACATTTCAATCAAAGCAATAGTTTCACAAGTAGTGGAAGCTCTGGCAGTTTATATTCTTCAATTTTGAAAAGGTATGTGACTAGTATTAATTTTCGATTTAACATTAGTTTAAAAAATTTAGAAAAATTTTATAGGTCGTTGTTGTTTTTATAAATACACTAGTTATATTTTTAATAGTGCTAATTGCACATTTTGAGGGCTAAACACTAGAGCAAATTGTTTAAAAGTGGCTAAATTTATGAATACCCAATAGTAATATGGTATTCTTTTTGTTTAAACTTAGAAACCTAGTATCAAAAATAGTTGTTTAAACATACATTTAAAGAGTTTACTTTTTAGCTAATACAGCGTGTTTACTTAAGTTCGCACCATGTGGAAAACTTTTTAACTATTAATTTTGTGAAAAAAGTTATTCTTTATAAAAAGTTCTGCCTGGTCCAAAACCCAAAATGCAATTAGCAAATATTAATTTTTTCAGTGATGTACGAGGTATATAAAAAAAATATTAATTTTGCTTAAAGGAAGTACCTTAATTTTTTAAAGTGCGAAATTTTTTAAAGAAAAGATGTTTAGAATAAAATATAGGATTGAAATATGAAAATTGGATTATTTAAAAAAAAAACTTTTTTAACACTTTTTCTATGATAACGTGACTTTTCGCTGTTTTTACATTCTTAAGCTTTCTTTACATATAACATTTCGAAATAAGTATGAGTTAATGTACAAACTTAAATTTTCATTGTTAACACATAAACATTTTTTTTTTTGAAAATGAATAAGGTTGCATATTTAAATGTTATTTTTAATCGTAAACATCTTTCCTTCATAAAAATTTTCGATATTATAAAAAATAAAGGTATTTTCGTTTTGAGCAAAATTTATAATTTATAAGATACCTCGAATATCACCATCATCATAGAAAAATTATAAAAAAAAGTGTTTTCTTTAAAATAACCCAATTTGCATATTTAAATCATATACTTAATTCTAAACATCTTTTCTCTCATAAAAATTTTCGATATTTTAAAAAATTAAGGTACTTTCCCCTTAAGCTAAATTCATATTTTTTGACATACCTCGTATACCACTGCAAAAAAATAATATTTGATAATTGCATTTTGGGTTTTAGACCATTCAGAATTTTTATAAAGAATGACTTTTTTTCATAAAATGAATAATAAAAAAGTTTTCCATATGGTGTGAACTTAAGCAGACACGCTGTATAAAACTAATATACAGTGCATTTCTCTTGGATTAATTTAAAAAGTTTAACTTAGGGATATGAAATTGATAAATACTATGTTTTAGAGTAAAATTGATGGCGGCTGGGCGCGTTAAATGGAATGGAGGGTCTTGTGCTTGTCATTTTAAAGCTCCTGACGAGTACTTTATAACCTCAGAATATAAAGTCAATACCCCCACCTAATACAAAATTTCGGTACTTTAAAACTTACCTAAATACCTGATTTGGATGGCCATATTTCCAAAACTAATAAGGTTAGATGTACCTAATGTGGTGTTTTCTTAATGCTCTTTTAAAGATCTTTTTAATGGTGATACTGGTGATAATATACAGGGTAGAAAAAAAGTATATATTTTTTAATAAAGCACCCTGTTTAATATATTACCCATAAAAGGATCTTCCAAAACCACATTAAGTACATCTAACTTTATTAGTTTTGGAAATATGGCCATCTAAATCAGATATTTAGATAATTTTTAAAGTACCACCATTTTGTACTAGGTGAAGGTATACTTTATTTTCTAGGGTTATAAAGTACTCATTAGGAGCTTTAAAATAATGTGCCACAAGACCCCCTTTCCATATAACTTTTTTCCAAGATGGCGTTCAGCCGCCATATTGAAATTTTTATTTGTAAATTTTACTCTAAAATATAGTATTTCTGCATCAAATTCATATGCCAAAGTTAATGTTTCTTAAAGTGATCCGTTCAAAAAACAAAAGGGTGGGGGGACAATCAAGAAATGCACTGTATATACTTATATGAAAATATGTCATTTAAGAATAGGCTTTAAGAATATTAGATTATTATAAATTTAACTGCCTTATATTTTATTTCAGAAATTATTTTGCTATTTGAAGACCAAAAGCATCCATTATCGGACTCTTCATCAAAGATTCACCATCCGTCTCAAAAAAGAAGGTAAATTCTTACTTATAAAAATTATTAAACAAATTATTAAAAAACTTTGTTCGTCTTTTACTAAATATAAATAACTTGCAGATTTATTATTATTATTTTTTAAATATTTTGTATAACATTTATGCTTTGTTTTATTTTAGACTTGCTATTAAGGACTCTTCAAAGTCAAATAAAGAATTATCTTCTGGAAATGATATATCAGTGGCCACAAAAGATAGAAGGAAGCTTGTAAAACTTTTCCATTACCTTATTCTAGAATAAGATAAACCAACCAATTAAGAAGATTTTTTGTGGGATTCTTTATCTAAACTTGTTTTGCTAAAGTGATTTTCTAATGTTGGAAACACTTTTGGTCTGATAAGAAGATTGTTATATATTAAATTTTTAAAAAGATTTAGAAAATAAAGATTTGTTTTTGTTAATATGTTGTTTATTATTGCCCTAAACCTGCCTGCAGTTTATAAGTATATTTATTTTAATTATTGCTATTTGTCGTTTATGGTTCTTATTAATTTATCATTTTTATTTAGTTTAAAAGGATAGGGATTTAGAACAAGAAACGTTCTATTTGCTAAAATGTTGAAAAAAAACTAGCTCTGTTTTTTAAAATATCATTCAAAAACTAAAATGGCGAAGGCGCAACTAACAACAAAAGCCTTAAGAACTAAATTTTTGTGCTGATTATTTAACATTACAATAGGCAAATCAAATTATAAAGTAAGTTTCAAGAATGATATGCATTTTAAGAAAATAAGACAGACAAGTCACCAAAAATCCCCACTAGACCTAAACTTTTGAAAAACTCGCCTGTCTAGCGCCTATTACTCCCCTGTCTGGCGCCTATTTTTCGCCTATTTTTTATGGCACTCTAGGCTGTAGCCTAGTCAGCCTAATGGATAAAACGGCCCTACCCTTATAAAAAAAAACATATATACATATTAAACTGGAAATTAGTTAAAATATCACTTAAAAGTAATGTAATATTGTTTTAAATCAGGGTCATATCGACTTTCTGAGGGGAGGGCCATGGGCCGAGGCAAAGTGTGTGAGGTGGCAAAAAACAAAAATTTTTAAAGGAGGTTCAAATAAAAAAAAAAGGTCCTCTAACCTCTTTTTATTGTTAGCCTCACCCCTCGGACCAACCTTGGAGGGGACCCTCAATAAATGCCCATATTTGCCATTAGACATGTATGAAACACAATAAAATAGAAAGGTGTCGCATCCAAGGGAGGGGCCATGCCACCCCTATGACCGCCCCTGTTTTAAATCATGCTCATAATGAAGACCTCTACCTCGACAAATGTTACCGAAAAATAATGCTAAAGATATTTAATCAGTAAATATTTTTGTTCTACCTAAAGGTAGGGTTGCGGAATTTCTTATGCAGCTAAAAATAATGTTTGAAATGTATAAAATATTAAAAATTAATATTTTCCGAGATTTATTTGATTCTGACCTACCATGTAGCATTCTCTTATTGTTCGTCGTTTAATAACTAATTTATCAAAATATTTTAAATTTGCCCGCGAATTCTTCTTTTTATGTATACAGAATGCCAACCTAGATTCATCGTTGCCAAATGCGTAAATTCCGAATTCCCTAAACGTGGTTATGCGCATAGGTGTACCATTTTTAATTCCTAGTAAGTATTATAGTTCTTTTAAGAGGTTGGATTTTTCCATGTCTGACTCCATTTTGGCAAAATGATGCTTTCTTTACTTTACAATATCTTGAACTGTCAAATAGTAACAATTGAACTCTGACAATTTTTGTCATGGCTAACAGGATTTTGATATTCAGGGACCGGAGAGAGTGAAATGAGAGACCGGAAAGTAAACTAGGGACCGGAAAGTACGAATTAGTCCTGTACCAAATAGCATTTTCCGCTTAAAAAATTAGTGGAAAATTCAATTTTCCGGTCAAATAAAAAAATTATTTCCGGTCGAGTATCTGTACATAATTTTTTTTAATTGACCGGAAAAGTAAACTGTGTAAATTTTCAGTGTTATATTTAAACGACAATAAGGACGCTGCTTCAATTATTTCATCTGGATTTTCCATGTCACGACTCCATTTTGGCAAAATGATGCTTTCTTTACTTTACAATATCTTGAACTGTCAAATAGTAACGAGAGTTGAACTCTGACAATTTTTGTCATGGCTAACAGGATTTTTTTGATATCAGGGACCGGAAAGTAAATGAGAGACCGGAAAGTAAACATAGGGACCGGAAAGTAAATTAGTCCTGTAAAATAGCATCATACATCACACCCCTCGAGAGCTGTGTCATACATCAATTTTAGGCGAAGAACCAATTCTAAACCGGTATTTACCAATCAGTTATGTTAACGTTTAAACAAATGTATTATACGTCAAAGTTGTCACCAATTATTACCGCGGTTATAATTGGTTGAACATAAAATTGATAATAGGATGCGATCGATCGTAAAAGATTCGAATGGCCAAGGATATAGGGCCCCTGGTTTTAACACAACAGTGCGGCGAATAATGGGTTATGGCTTTTGATCTATTTTGGTAATATTCTACCAATCAAATGCATACGTATATGTTTTAAAACATTAGAAAAACGGGATGTTTTAAATTTTTATTTGGCTTTCCATCAGTAACGTGCTGAAAGCTAGGTACAAGACTTTTCTGGGATATCGATACTAGAAGCGCACACTGGAGTTTTTAAACCTCGTAGAGAAGGAGCAATTCTCCCTGCTATTTAGTAAGTAGTACCGTGATTTCAAAGTCTGGGCGATTCCTAAAATTTTTGTCAAATCACATGATGACAAAAAAAGAAACCGATAGAACACGCGATTATCAGGTACTGGCGTTTTCCAGTGACAAATAAGAGCGCTCCCCGAGTAGCTCAGGAGCACTTCGTTCTGCTTTATGGCGTTCCAGTGACGGAAAGTGTTATGCCTGAGCTACTCCATTTTCTTTCCCTTGCCCCCTCATGCACCAACCTCTGCCGGTTTTGTGCTTCATACGTGTTTTTTTATGATTAAGGATGGATTTTTAAAATTATTTATTTAAAATGGAATTAGATATTAAAAAGAGATTATTATAAAGCCAGAAAGGTTAAAAACAACGAAATTTTAAAATTTCTTAAAGTATCTCTCTTTCGTTGATACAAGGATGCGTTCCAGTGACTAACTTTTAGAGCAGTTCAGGCTTCAAAGCCCTGGAGCGTGACCTCACCAAAATTTTCGTCACTGGAAAGACCCTCCAAGGGTTATATTCTCAAAGTCGTGAGATGATCTTTACATCAATAATTTGGGTGCTCTTCAAATTCGATTCGATTGTACTCTTGATCGTGGGAATGACACATTGTTTAGAAAGTAAGAGAAATTGCTTCTCTTCGTGTCAAGCAGTAGAAGCACATTCACATTGAGAGAAGCCTGCGATTTTGGTTGTTTTGTGTTCACTTATTGTTTAACCTCAAAAATTAAGTTTAGGAATTGTTATTCTTACGTGTGCCTTTTGTTAAAATAAAAAAATCATTTATGATTTTTTACTAATTAAAAAATTTATTTAGATCAAGCGCATCGTTGCGCTGTATTCAAGAATTCGGAATTTAAATACAGAGAGAACAATCGATGATGTGAAAGTTCCCATCGGGTGGAGGAAGGTTCACTTTTTTAAAATGGATAATAGGGGTCCTGATGTATGGTTAAAATTTAGTGTAGTGGTGGTTGAGACTTCAATATGGTTTAGTTTAAAACCGAATATACCAAAGTCTCTTAAATGTGGATAGTTTTGTGTCTTTTAAAATCTAAAGTGTACGTAATTTAGATGGGTTGCTCCGTTTCTCGTTAATCTTTCATATTAGGTGTGGCCGAGCTGGCGAACAGCGTTGAAACCAAAAAGTGGCAACAATTGCCAAAGAGAAGATAAACAAATTACACTCTGTTTTGTGAAATTACAGCGGTTTTTAAATTGATAACCCAGAAGCCAAATAAAAGTTTAAAAGTTAAGAATTGCAAAAATTTAATTAAATATCGAAATATAAGTTAAATCATGAGCGAACCTACTAAAGAATTGAATGTTGATAGCTACAGACGAATAATTTCCCAAAATAATTCTAAAGATGTCTACAAATCTGCTGAAATCGAGAGAAAATGTTTGGTACAAATTTTTCAAGCTGCTTGCCAAAGGTATACCATTTAACTAAGATATTTTTTTGTACATATATTGACCGAAGTCCTCAAGAAAAAATTCTTAAACCTTACCCTACCTTATTTTCTTTCTAAAATTATAAAATTTTGGAGTGGGAAAATGATTTTTATAGACATTTTCTAGTATAATAAAACAATTTATCTAAAGAACTTCTTTCAGTGGTCCTTTAAGAGGCATAATTATAAAATGTTCTTAAAAATGTAATATGGTTATTGTCGAGGTTATTGTTTTATAGCTTTTCACTTAAGCTATCTTGGGCTATCTTATCGTTATATACAGAATCAGCCGATCATTTATACATACTGGCAATGTGTGAAATGAGATAATCCAACTTGAACGCGGCATGTAAACATGAGGGACTAATAGCGCTTGTTTCGTTATTCCATTGCTAGCCGATATGTAATAAACTAATGCTTATACTGTATAGCTTTTCAGGTAATTATGCCATAAAGGTGTTTTCTGCTGTTTTTATGATTTTTAAAAATATTTTGGCTTACATGTTATCTCTTATTTGTTCTTAATCATAAGATAATGGCGCTGTTATAAAATATTTTGTATTTTTTGTAAAAACAAAATTTTGAATTTTTCGTAAGTTTTTCACTTTTAATCTGAACATTTGGCAACAACGGCTTATCTGTTTTACTTTACGCATCCGAGTTGTATATGTAAAGGATTTTTAAATTACAATTCAATGTGCCTGAAGTCACGGTCAGGTTAGTTCTGGTTAGCAACATCTTTTTTACCATAATAAATGACGTATCCTTAAATTTTTGAAAAAATTTGAGGTTATAAAACTGAAATTTTAATTTCTTTCCAAATTTCTCCATTTTTTAATGAAAATATTCATTAAAAAAGATTTTTACTTAATTTTTTATGTGATCTTGGTAAACATTCACTCATTTTACTTATTTTAACCCGCCCAGCACCTCTATTCACTCCCCGATCCCACAAGTTTCTTTTATTATAATTATTTAAAAACATATTTTCTGGATCAGCGCCACTGGTATTGTTAAAAAAAGGGTTTAAAATCAGTAAGTATATATATATTTTTTTAATCCTAAAAACGGCAGAAAATCCTATTCGGCACTTTTATCGCTTTTTACTTAAAATACTCATGTACTTTATTTTTATTTTATTTTATTTTATTTTTAATTAGATTTGCACCCACTTAAAATAAAATAATATTAAGAAAGTAAAATCAATATTATTTTAACCAGTATGATTCTATTGCTTTAAAAAAAATTATGGTCAAGACCAATCAAAAAAAAAAGTTTTAAAATTTGTTGTGTAATTTTGTATAATGTCAATTTTAATAACTAGCATTAGTATGTTTTTTAAAAAATAGGGTTTTTATTTCAACTGCGACATTAAAATATTGCGATTTAACCAAACTTACCTTATTACCAAAGTTAATATTAAGTGAGATACAGGGTGTTAAAGTTAAAAAAATATTTTTCAATTTTTTCTGATAATATTTTAATACTTTTTGAGTATTAAAAAAACTTGGTACTTAGGGGTTTTCTGACATGAGCTATTCATATGTGATGATAATTTTTAGGTGCTAACCAGAGTATGCTACCTACACTACTTAGAATTTCTCTAAAACGTCGCGACTTTTTGTGCTTCCCTGTAGGTTAAAAGCCTGAGATACTAACGTACCGTGGGTGTCTTAAGCGAGGTAAGAGGGAGTTTTGTTGACGCGGGACTTAAACACTTGAAGACTGAGGGGGAAGGAAAGATTTTCGCGTCTAGGGATAAAAGAACGAACAAAGTGGGAAGTTCGGGGCCTGTCAATTAGACTGTATAGGGATGCATACGCGCGGCACCACGAGTTTCTCTGTTGGGAACCGTGAGTGGAGGAACTACCCTGGACAATTATTCAGAGCAGAAGCCATGAAAGTACCTATACAAAAGCGATATGTACCATCCGACTAAAATATTGAACTCTCCAAATGCCTTTTACACAAAAATGGTATACCTTTGTAAGAATCGCTCTGAGCAACCGTTTTCTAGATATTCGCCATTAAGTAATTTAGTGCAACCCAAAAATGCCTTTAAAATTAGAGTATTAGCCATAACTACAACTACAACGAATGAAATAATGTATTTATTCATATACTTTTTGGTTGCACTAAACCACTTAAATGCAAATATCTTGAAAACCGTGGCTCTGAGTCATTCTTACAAAGTACACCTTTTTGTGTAAAAACATAGGAAAATTTACTGGCTTACTTAAATGGTACATACAGAGTAGCACAAAAAGTTGGAACGTTTTAGAGAAATTTAAAATCGTCTAGGTGTAGTCCCCTAGTTAACACCTAAAACTTAACATCAGATATGAATAGTTCATGTCAGAAAACCTCTAGATACCGAGTTTTATTACAATATTTAAACTATTAAATATTATTAAAATAATTTGCAAATATTTTATACACCCTGTATCTCAGGTAATATCCACTTTTGTACTAAGGTAAGTTTAGTTAATTCGCAATATTTTAACGTCACAATTCTTCATTTGAATTTTGGCCCATTACTTAGGGACCACCCTGTATAATGTTTCAACAAACCTGAAGATAGCTTATGTGTAGAATTAGATGTGTAGAAATTTGACTTTCTTTTAGTATGGATAATGCTAGTTCTTGTGAATTATTAAATCATAGGCTTGATGAATACAACAAAAATATTTATAAAGATGGAAACAACATTTATGATACATTGTTGAAGCAAAATTTCCTAATATAACATCAGATCGTCAGTTAAAAGTACCTCAAAATTTGCCAAAATTAAATTTAAATTTGCATATAAAAGACTTGGAATGCTCAAAGGGTGAAAAGTTTTTTTGTAATCAGTCTGAGCAAATTAGCAAAGCTGAACTGGAACAATTTGGAAGTTTATTTAATCCAAAAACTACAAACAAGTTTGAAAAAGTACCAGCCATGAAAAGTAAAATAAGTCTGGAAAATAGATTAGACAATTTAGATAAACTACAAAATCAAAACCCTATGAAAAGAAAAGAACTTCAATCAAATTCTTACAGAAACCAAGAAACATATATCAGCAAAGAACCATTTTTGGGAATTATTACTGCCAGGGATGAATTGGAAAATCAGGCTTATAATAAGGTTGGAACTAGTGGAGCAGCTCATTCAGATGATGGAGTACCTAAGAAAAAGTTGGGTATGAGGAGAAGTGCTAAAAGCAAGTTTGTTTCCCTCTTTTATCTCGAAATGAAAGGTTTGTTTTAAGTTAAGCATAAGTATAGACAAAATAAATAATAAACTAATTTTAGTACTGAGGATAGCAATCAAAAAATAAATGAAACTCCAGTAATAGACGAAAGACTAAAAAATATTGAGCCAAAAATGGTGGAACTTATAATGGGTGAAATTATGGATCAAGGCCCCTGTATAGGATGGAACGATATTGCAGGCTTAGAATTCGCAAAATCAGCTATTCAGGAAGCAGTGGTATGGCCTATGCTTAGACCAGATATCTTTACTGGGTTACGTAGACCTCCCAAAGGAATACTGTTGTTTGGTCCACCAGGAACCGGAAAAACTCTTATAGGTAAATGTGTGTTCATAATAGTAAAAATAAGAGAAATATTGTGGATTTTTGTACCACAAATTACTTTTGTATCTTAAATTATCATGGTTTAAGTGAGAGAAATCTAATAACCCACTGCCAATCAGCAAAATACCGCATTTTAAGAGTAAAATTGAACATTTTTTAAAAATAATTCTGTGGTATTATACCTTCTCTTCAGTATAATTTTTCCAAAAAAGCAAACCTCCCTAAAACAATTTTGTGGTAATATTTTAGGTAAATGTGTTGCTTCCCAAAGTAAATCCACTTTTTTAGTATAAGCGCTTCTTCTTTAACATCAAAATGGATAGGGGATGGAGAAAAGATGGTTAGAGCATTGTTTGCAGTGGCCAGAGTTCACCAGCCTGCTGTAAGTATCTACCATATGACAAAGATATTTTCTTATTTTTTAACATATTTGTAATTATTTAAGTTTTAAATTTTATTATTTAATTTAATAAAAATAAATGGGATTGAAGATATCAAAAACAATACATGTATCCCACAACTAAGAACTCCAGCAAGAACCTCCAGATGTCAGATTTTGTAAACGTAGCCTTAGTGGTTTTGGGGATATACAAGGAATTTTTTTCATTTTCACCCCTGAACTGTAACTATCTAGCAAGGGTAAGACTCAGCCCCAAAATTTTAAATGGAAAGAGAAGTGAGTGATACCTTATTTTGAAGGTCTCTTGACCCTGATCACAACTGCAAAGTTTAAAGTCTATACTGCTATTTTTATTGTATAATATTAAAGTACTTGTAAGAGCAAGATACTTTAAACTAGGGGAACATGATAAGGGTTAAACAATCTTTAAAATAAGAAATTATTCGAGGTTGTGACTCAACCCTAAAATTTAGGGGTGAATCACACCCTCGGCAGAAAGATGTTGATATCTTATTTTGAAGATTGTTTAACCCTTATCATATTCTTCGAGTTTAAAGTAGCTACAGGGGTTTTGATAATATACATTAAAAAAATAAAAATCAAATATGACAAGCTGTCATATCAACGAAAATATTAGCAGAGACTTTAAACTTAGTAGTTGTAATAAAGGTCAAGAGACCTTCAAAATAAGGTTTCACCCGATCCCTGTTTCTATTTAAAATTTTAGGGGTGAATCTCACCCTTGAGATTTACATTTCAGGGGGTGAAAGTGGCAAAAATATTTTCCCCTAAAATCAAAAACTAATGTTTTTTCTTGAATGACCTGGAGTGCACAAAATTAGCTTTGTTTCGTTTTCAAATTTCCACCCTGTATAAAAGCATTTGGGGTATTTTTAACTGACCAACAAGATTGTAATTTAAGACTACAACTCTATTACATATCATAAAAAAATTATGTTAGAAATCACTCTAAAATGTCGAAAACACATTATTTATGCGATTTTTAGATAAGAGGGTGATTTCTTCGATTTTTCAGGTTATTTTTATTGATGAAGTAGACTCCCTACTTACCCAAAGAAGTGATACCGAACATGAAAGTTCTCGACGGATTAAGACTGAATTTTTGGTGCAACTTGATGGTGCAACCACTGATGGGGAGGAAAGATTACTTGTTATTGGCGCTACCAATCGACCTCAAGAATTGGATGAGGCGGCAAGACGTCGATTTGTCAAAAGATTACATATTCCTCTTCCTGAATATGAGGTAAATAAACAATAATAAGTTATGTATATTTTTATATGTTAAACGGTTTTATTGTACTAAAAGCTAGAAAATAATTCGGAAAGTTCTTGCTACCAGATCGCACCTATCTTTTTATCAATCTGGGGTATTGATGAGAAAAATATAAAAATCCATTGGGCATAGCGTATCCAGAGTAAATATTATGATAGACATTTCAAGTGCACAACGATTGTATGATTTATCTGATCAATATCCCAGATTGATGAGAAGATTGGTGTGATCTGATAGCTAGGACTTACTAAATTATTTTTTATCTTTTAGTACAAACAAACCAGAACTAACCAACGATTTTATATTGAGGTAGTTGTGGAAAAAATATGTAATCCGCCATTTTGTGGCGGCGGCCATCTTGGATTTTTATTTTATCATACTGAGCTCTATTCTACAAATCAAGCCCTTTCATTTGATACCCATATTGAGGTTGTAGTAAAGTGATATGTAATCCGCCATTTTGTACGGCGGCCATCTTAGATTTACAATCAGAAAGAATGTATTATATTGTATTGTCATCAAGATTAAGAGTGTGACCAATTTCAGATCGATCGGTCGCCAGGAAGGGGTCAAATTCCATTACAATTAAAACCGTTTAAAAAGAAATTCTTTTTAGGCACATTTTTGTTTTATAATTATTTACTTAAGTAAGATACCAAGACAGTTTTCAAACTTTTTTTATTATTACTACCAAGTAGAAAAAATTGCTTTTTAATGTTTCAAAAATTACAAGCCTTACTTTACAATTCTTTCGCCTTTTTAAGGCTTCGTCAAGAGTACTTCATATACTAAATTTAAAAAAAAAAAATGAGATATATTTACAAACAGAACCATTTGACACGTTTTTCCCAAAAAAGGTCTATAAAATATTATTAAGGGTTTAATGCGGCCAGATGTGGTAATAAATTTATAATGGGCATATCTGTGAAATTTATTTGATCATTAGTAGAAAGAGTTGTGTTCTAAAAATTATATTTTCAACGATGGAAAGTGTTAATCGCAGATATGAACGTATGTCAGGTTCAAAGTATTTAATTACAATCCCTGTTTGGTTGCTGTTTCTAAAGAATTAACCATAAATAAGAGAAAAGAAAATAGACTCCAATTTTTATTTTGCGAGGAGCAATTATCGACACCATAAAATTACATTCTCAAAGTCACGCATTTCTAAAAAAAAGAGTAATATGCACTTATTATATCATCTTTTTGTCTTCCTGCTAATCCCTCGTTGCCAGACTATAGCAACTGGGGTTAAATCACGCTGCTTTTCGCCCTAAGGGTGCGGAAACTTTCATTAAAGGCTATTATTCTTGGACTAAAAAATTACACTCTTAAACATTTCGAGCCTTGGTAACATAATAACCTTTTGTAAATCACCAGAAGAGTATGCTGTTGTTTCATCAGTACCCATCCGTATCCCTCCTCTCCGCAGCTCAGGCTTCTGTTTAGCTTTTTCATATGTGTTTGCCACAAAATGCATTTATCACACTCCAAACTTAAATTTTCCTTGTTATGATCTGCATGATGTAAATTAAAGTTTCGCATGCTTCGCATTGCTGCATGACCAAGCCTGGTGAAGATATATTCATTTCTTTTGAGACTATACTTCGATATATTTCATATGAGCAACCAACATTATGTTTTTCCTTAAAATCTGTATACATAGCTGAATGGTTATGTCACTCGGCAGATACTCGTTTGTTGGGGGCATGCTCCCGGCGATAATGGGATACTGCCGGATGAAACGATTCGACGTGGGCCTTTATCAAATCTCTATCAATTTTTGCTGTCTTTGTATGTTTTACCCTGTTTGCTGTCTCTATGGCTAATGACATTTCCTTGTTTATTTGAAAAACAATCTTGAGTGATACGATCATTATTTTTGGTATACCCCAGAGTAGCAAGAAAAAATGTCTTGCATACTTGCACCCTATCGCGCAGATTCACTTTCATAAAATAACTCATCGACTTTTTCGCCTGGAATTATTAACTCTATGACGTGTAACATCCTTATAAACTATTGAGCTCATAACAAAATTTCTTTTTTTCTGCAAACTTCATCTGCCAGTACTCGGTGTTGATCAATTTCCTTTGATCATTTGTAAAGACGGACTACACTTTTTTGACAGGTAACTTTACAAGCTGGTTTTACTGTGTACTTTATCTTCTTTTCTTCCCATTTCACTCTCCTTCCTTTTAGATAAGGGTTCATCAAAACGTTTGCGTTTCCTAATTTCACCCTTTTGTATATTCGTTTATTATATTAGTATTTCTCAAACTCAATCGGTTGGTATTTTCAAAACTGCCAATGGGATATTTTCATCATCATTAAGAAGATGACTCATTAGCGTTTTCGTCAACAAAGTCAGGGGTCTCGTTACAGAGTCCATCAGAATCATCACTGCAACATTGGGTCTTTGAGGTGAGCGTCGATAGAATCACTAATAAGGTTGAAAAGTCTCGAGATGTGGTTAAGGTTCACGCAGTTCTTGTCTGGAACATACGTCAGAATAAATGGTAGATCTTGGTGAGAACTATGTTGAACATCTGTATGCATCGAGAGAATCTACCGCGTAGCAGTTTGTTTGACAGGATGAGATTTCGTCAGAAACTCTTTTATTGGTATCTTCCTGAACAGCTACTGAAGGCTTTGCTAACTCTCTCGGTATGCTACGTAAGGCTCAGGGTTGTGCCAGCGCCTTCCGCAAAATTTCTCCAGACCTTTTACAGATCCACACATAAACATTTTGCTGGAATCAAAGCGGTGCCCATTAAAACACACACATACAATTTAGGAAATGTGACCATAAGGCGAGCCATAAACTGGACTTTTTCGCTCATTTTGAGAAAAAAATATGTTTAGATATGTGCTTAAACTAGAACTCGACAAGTTCTTTTCTTGCTTGACCATTTATGTCCAAAAATGTTAACAAATTTTTATTTTTAATCTTC
>JACEGR010011124.1:0-16097 GCA_014170235.1 Listronotus bonariensis | reverse complement strand
CTGCTTTGTTCACTTACCTGTTAGTTCGGATTTTATCGGATTATATATTTTTCGTTATCCTTAAATTATTTTCTTCAAAACTTGAAAATGTCAGAATTACGTTTTTTTACATTTTTGTACTCTCTCTTTCTTCGCGTCACTCTCAAATTGTCAGATTAGTGAAATATACTATGTTTAGAATGTAATTAACTCACCATATCTAATATATTTTTGTTTTTAACCATCGGCTTATATTTGGTGAAGGTACTTTACCGGGTACAAGGTATCCCCCGGTTTATTAATCTGCCGCGCTGTAGTAAATCCCGAAATCCCCTCTTAGGCTTCCCTACCATGTGGGTCGAAAGTATAAGTTAGAAATGTCAACATTACATATGTATATATGGTTTAAAATAAACTAATACCACTTCCTTCGAGAGGTATCCAATTATTAAACTTATAACCAGTTAGGGTCATTTCCAAAAAAAATTGCTTTTATAGCTATACACAATCTGATCTGATTGGATAAAATAATACCAAAAAACAAAATGGCGAAGGCGAAAAATCTGATTATGCTTTGCTTTGCATTCTCTGCTGTTGGTCCCGTTTGCAAGACAAGTAACCAGTTCTCCCCCTTCCGTACTATGCTTTCCAAGGCTTCGTACGTGAAAAATCTGGATGGTCGAGCTTTCCCCTCTCAGAAATTCCGGTTAAAATTATTCAAATATTTACTTTGGTTCGATACGAAATAATAATCGATTCAATGCATAAATTGTAGCTGTCAATCCAAAAAAGTGCTACTGTTATTCTGCATAACCTTTACTGTTACTTGCTGACGCTTACAGCAGAGTTTCTTTATGAGAAGGGGTTTAGACATAAGCAAGACCGGTGATAGCTTTTGTCAGGGACGTGAGGGTGTGAGAATTATGATTTCGGTTGGCAGTTCTGTTCAAAGTTGGTAGCATTATCAGCTGATGACAGAGTCGTGCCTCGTCGAAGCTTTGTTTGGTAAAAACTGTGGAAATTTGCCATTTTCATTTTGGTTGTATATTTTGCAAGGATTTCCAGTTGTTAATGTTTTTGGTTAGTTTAGAGACTTCACATATTACTGGTTCGGACTCGTTTTATTTTAGAGATTTTGTTAGTGTTTAGTCGAATAGTTTCAGTCATTTGTGTTTTTATATACATATGATACAGATGAGTGTCCGCTAATTAATGGTACACAGAAAAACACATATTTCTTATGCGAAAATACCCATTTGGGATTTAAACAAACATACCTATATCCAAAAGTTAATGATAAGGAAGATACGGTTAAAGAGATATAAATATTTTTTATTCATGCATTTCGATAATTTTTGATATGTTTTAAATATTTTAATAAACCTCGGTATCCAGGAGTTTTTAGATATCAGCTATTTATATCTGCGCAGTTGAAATTATAGCTAATACGATGTTATTGACGGTACATACTAATTACATATGCACTGAACAACTAAAACGTAAATACGTGAGTACCCATGGCCCTCTAGTCTACACACAAAAAATTAATATTCGATCTGAAAAGCTAATGTTTAAAAACCCCTAGATACCGTTTTATTAAGTTATTTAAAAAGGGGGAACAATTATCGAAATAAATTTACTTTTACTTTTTACTATGACACCCCCATAACTTCCTTATTATAAACTTTGGATATTAGGTATTTTTGGTTAAATCTTAATATTTTGGCATAAAGAATCTGTGGTTTTTCTGTGTACCATTTATTAGCGGACACCCTGTATACAAAGTTTTTAAAATGGTTTTGGTTTCGTAAGTCAACCATGGAAAATGTTTTGCTCTGCCAGGTACCTCATCGTCCTGTCGTCGCTTTGATAATTTTTTTAATTTTCATTATTTAAACCACATTTATGTTTTTGTTTTAACTTATGCCTATTAAAATAATCCAATAAATTTTGATTACAACATACAGTTCATTTTTGTTTTCTCCTTAATTCTACGCCTCTGATCTGCCTAAAATCAAACATGGCCGAAAATGGCCCGACTTGACGTCACAGCCGCTCTAGCCAATATGGCGAATGTCGTGACCTTATCTCATCAATCGACTTTGGCTTACAGTAGAGGGCTACACCGTCCTCGGCCGTTACGAAAACACTTGCACACCGCTAACATAAAATCATCAGGCCCTGTACTTTGTAACGCAATAGAAAAGAAATTTCTATTGCTTCTAAAATATCCATATGATTTACATAGCATAGAAAGAAAATTTCTTCTCTATCTACTTTTTTATCTTTTGACATCCGAAGGCCTATGTCTAAATACCAGATTACCGTGGGTGTTGGATTATTAGATGTTTAACCCATCGTTCCCCTGTTCCGTCAACGTTGTCCAAGCACTGAAACGTGCAGTTATGAATTTTACAGCACCTTTTAGACAACGCGGTAGTGCCACCACGGACGTTATTTTAAAATAACTACTACCTAAATTACACTTAGAGAGTACGGGCTCAGGTTTTTAGGAACCTTCACTCACAGCGCTTAGTTCCAGAAGAAAGATGCTATTTAGCGTGAGTCTTTCTCGATCCCCAAAGGCACAGAAATGCCCATACAACTCCTTTAGCTCCCTACCCGGGGACGCTATGTAGCCTCCTACGAAACGTGACCGCACAACTTGAAGATCGCGAAGAGACTCCAGACTGATTATTAATTCTTCATATCTTTCAATTTTCGGAACCCTAAATATGAAATCTAAAAAATACAAATAATAATACTTCTTTTACTTATTATACATACTTATTATAACCTATTTTCAGGGTGAACACAACAAACTATATAAATCCAACGAAGAAGAAACCTATCGTTTCAAAGTATTTCAGGAAAATCTTCGAAAAATTCGTGAACACAACGCAAAATATGAAAAAGGTGAAACCAGCTACACCATGGGAATTAACAAATTTAGCGATTTAACTAATGAAGAATTTAAACAAATTTACGGACGAGGAATTTTACCACCAAAAGAAAAAGTTTTAGAACCAATTTATGAATAAACTGTATATTACAAAAAGTTAAAAAATATATTCAGATTTAGATTAAACACTATAGTATCTTTACACTGGCAATTTTGATGAATCGATAATGGTAGATTTATATCTGACATTTACCTATTGCATGATATTTAGGTCAGAGAGGAATTCTGGCTAATGTAAACGGTCAAAAATTTATGTCTGAAATTTTTTATTGTTTGCATTAGCCAAAATTTTTGCCTGACATAAATATCATGCAATAAATGTCTAGATGTAAACCTACCATAAAGCCGGCTGACCACGAGAGCTGTTTTCCGCTCGCGGATTGATAATTCGTTCGATAGCGTTGTGATTGATTAGTGCAAATTTTAAATGCTTTTCTCGCCAATCACAACGCTGAATTATCATTTTCTATATTCTTTTTTATATTAAACATATATTATTGCCTTTTTCGGTTTAAAGGTCCATAAAATATGTCCAAACATTTTTTAGTTTTTGTTAGATTTGGACTTTTTATTCACTTAAAAAAGCTATCCAACATTCTAACTGTTTTTTGTCAATATATTTTTGTCATCGGTTGATGTCAGTAGTAAATCCAGTATACTATAGTAAGTTTAATTAAGTAAGCGGAATGTCACCACCTAAAAGATTGTGTAAATAAAGCAATTAAACGTATTTTATTAAATAGTTATTATTAATCCAAGTGTTTTATTAACAAATGACAATAAATTGTGACATGTTAGCAAACAAATGCTTAGTAAGTTTGTCACTTCTGGTAAGGCCAGAAGTTAAAGTATAGTATATTATTAATCTTTTGGTATAGCCACTTGTTAAGAGGAATAGTCACCCCAGTAAAACGTTTTTCCTAAGTAGCTTGGCTATTTTAAAAGATTTTAAATTCGGTCTTCACTGAGCGTTTTGGAATATTATTGTGTAGGCCGCTCTGGAAGCACTTTTTTCATTTTTTGATTTTTGTTTTTTATTTTTTCCAAAAGGAAAAAATAGAAAAAGTGACTCCAGAGCGGCCTAGACATAATAATTTTATTAAGAATGGCGAAAGAATGAAATTTCCATTTTCACTAGGAAACTTTTATAATCAGAAAAATAAAAATGCAAAAAATTTGGAAATAAATCAGTAGGCTCATCTTAAATTTGTACATGTGTCAACAATGTTTCAACCCCCACTACGCATAACTTCGCGAGACGGCAAGTGCAGCCTGCACAGCGTCGCGCTCGGCCCCTTAGTGACCACTGCTAGTATGTTTCTAGCTGCGGAAAGGGATAGAGTTTGGATAATTTTTTGCAAATTAGGATTTTTCCGACTGTGAACTTATGTTTGTGATTTATTAATTTTTTAATTACACATGTTTTCGTAAGACACTTTTATTAGGCCAATTCGTGGTTAAAATATTTATAATTGGATCCCGAATTTAATTAAGGTTTTCTCCAACTACTCGGGCACATACCCCTCCAAGCATTAAATCACTGAAAAAACCTTTTCATAAATTAAATATAATATGTATTAGTAAAAATAATTACTATTCTGATTTTGTGGTTACTGGTTATAATATTATTCTGGTTGAGTCATTGTATTTTTACTTTCTTTTAGGATTTATTCTATTATGCTAATCTTATTAGGCAACAGTTTTTCCTCGAATTAGGGTTTTCGGAATATTTGCATTCGATAGATAAGAAAAATACTTTTTTTATATACCGTACGAAAAAACAAAAGCCAAAAGAAACGATATAACTGCTTTTCATATACATATGTATACAGGGTGTTTTAGAAGTCTGGGATCAAACTTCATGGTGTAATTTCTTATGTTATTTTCTGAAAAAAGTTCTTATAAACATATGTCCGGAGTTGCTTTTTACTGAGATACAGGGAGTTAAAAATTAAGGAAAAAAAAATAGTTTTTCCAAATATTTTTAATATGCTTGGGCCGATTTGGATAAAATTTGGTACATTTATTTAAAGTAGTAAGGCGCTTATTTGATTGTCTAACCAAATTGTTATTATTGGGTCCAGTGGCGTCTCGGTGGGCACCGCAATTTATATTATTGAGCAAAAAAAGCACGCAACTGACTTTTTTGACGTTTTTATATTTTTTTATATAATTAGGCAATACAACATTTTAGTCTTTTGTATTTTCTTCCTTGTGACCAAGAAAATCGAATCAAACAGCCGCCTTGACGAAATCAAGCAACAAATTTTTCGTGGTTTTTGGGCAAAATTTGGTCATTTTTTTTATTCAATTTTTTACCGATTTCCAGTTATCGTAGAGAAAAGTGATAAACAGCTTTTCAACAGGCAATTAAATAATCTAAGGAATGGCGCAAAAGTTTTTAAAAATTTTAAATAATAAAGCGACAATTTTAGGTCAAAATCGGCACTTTTTTAGTAAAATTCAAAAATTCATATCTTTAAAACAATTTAAACTAGCGACTTAAAATTTTAATATGTTTTAGAGCAAATAGTAAACATTATGCTAAAATTATTTTAAAATTTTAGCTTTAGTACTTTTCAGAAAAAATAAAATGTAAAAAAATGTCCCATTTTTTAACAAAAAAAAATGAAAATTTTAAAGCTTTATAAAACACGCTGTATAGATGATACGATTATGCTTAATATCTTGCTTTATAGAACTTTCGTGTAAAATCCAATGACATTTACGTTTTTTTAATTCAAGGTCAAAATTTTTAAGAAAAAAAACATTTTAAACAGAAGACCATTTAGGCGTTTTGATTCTAAAAGAAGCCCTTTCATGTCCCAGTAATCCCATGACGAATGATGTAACCGTTTTCAAGTTATTAAGCCTGAAATTCGGTCAATTTTTTTCTACAAAATCGTAAATAACTCCGTTTCTATTTATCCGATTAAACTCAAAAACAACAGGATTCTGAACGGGACCATTTCTGACTTGTCTGCAAAATTTCGTTTCGATAAAATAAAACCCTGGACAGATAATTGATTACGCTCACCACGATTTTAAAAAAGTTACATTTTTGCCAAACCCTGTACTTAACGTGCTCCAATTGTTTTGAAAATTTTTTGACAGTTATCCCATTAAGTGGCCAATTTTTCCTGAAAGTTTCAGCTTTCTATCTTTTCTCGTTTTGAAATTATGATTTTTTTAAATGCACGTTGAGCGAAAATTTAGTATGGGGATGATATACAGGGTCCGTCACGACGAGTTGAGTCGACAAGTATATAGGAAACGCCTAGGAATATTTTTCTGAAAATTTATATAGGAGGGTAACTGAAAGAGCTCTCTTTAACAAAAATATTTTCAACTCTCGACAGCTTCCGGTTATACCGGAAGTAGACATCAACTTCGTTATTTTAAATAGAATGTCCTATTTTTTATTGAATTTTTGGAATCTACGTTAAATTTTAATACAACTTTGTATAAAACATCATACACCTAGGTCTAGCCATTTTGCAGCAATTTCAGTTTTTTCGAAATATTTGACAGATGCAACCTTAGACAAAAATAACAATTTCTTAAAATTCAAACAAGATAGGCTAACTATTTTCTGACTTTGGATAAATAAGATCCATATCTTACCACTCACATGAAAATTGTCAAGAAAAAATATACAAGGTGCCCAAAAATTAACACCGTATTCTGATATTTTGAAAACACAAAAACTTAATTTTTTTAAATGTCAACCTTATTTTTTTTCTTCACCAATGGATTCTACGCTACAAAAGAAGGGCACTTTATAATTACAACCCTATGTTTAAAGTGAACGGTTTGCGTATAAAGTGGAAAAACTTGTTAGTTTTAGCGTGCCTAATTAACTCGATAGCTTCTGTTTTTTTGTTGATTCATTCATAGCCAAAAGCCAACTGACATTTTGAGTGTCCTAATAAAGATAGAAATATTTCGTTTTTCCACTTTATACGCAAACCGTTCATTTCTTATATAGGGTTATGAACCTCAAAGTGCCCATCCATTGGTGAAGAAAAAAAAAATAGGTTGACATTTAAAATGAAGTTGAGTTTGCAAAATATCAGGAAAATACGATATTTTGGGCTGCTATATTTTTGACGAATTTTCATGTGTGGTGGTAGATGGATGTAACATCAAAGTCGAAAATGGTTAGCTATCTTCTTGAATTTCAAATTGTTATTTTGTCTAAGGTTAAATCTATCAAATATTTCACAAAAAAACAGGGGATTGCCCAATGGCTTTGGATCTGGAGTGTATGATGTTTTGAAGTTGTGTTAAAGAAGCCCCAGCGTAGGTCAAGAATTTAATAAAAAATAGGACATTCCATTAAAATGATGAGTTGATGTCTACTCCGGTATGGCGGGTTATCGAGAGTTGAAAATATTTTTGTTGAAGAACTCTTTCAGTTACCCTCTATAATTTTCAGAAAAAAAATGTTCTAGGCATTCCTATATACTTGTCGACTCAGCTCGTACAGACCCTGTACATACTGACTTCGGCCACATGTAACAAGCAATACTTTTTAAGGTGTTTGTGTTTTAAAACATTGTAAAAAATCTGTGTTTGATGTAAATACATTACTAGTGTAGTTCAGGTGCATCATAATGGGAAAAATGACTGAAAAAGGCGTTATTATGGGAAAAAATCGTGAAGAAAAGAACAGACGTTCATTGGTAACACTAGCCAAGAAGATAACAGTTCGTAAGTATAATTTTAATTTTACAATACAATTATCTTTTGTGGCGGAAGGAGGGGGCTAAGTCCCCCAAGAACAGGAACGATCAGTAATTCAACGAGTCGCATTCAGGGGCAGTCATAGAGGAGGGGCCACCAAAATCTGTATTTTTAAGGGATCTTGAAAAAAGTGAGGAGGAAATAAGTAACATTGAGCTAAATACTAGAGGACAAGGAGGAAATCCACTGTGGAGCCAAGAAAGAAGGTTACGATTAACCGCATCTAACTTTGGATCCATTTGTAAAATGCTACCTAAAACTAATTGTAAAAACAAAGTTAAGCAGCTGCTTTATTCTGATTTCCGAGGAAATGAGCACACTCGATATGGCCATGAAAAGGAACCTTTCGCAATTAAAGAATTTGAAGCAGAATTTAACATTAAAGTTCAAAATTGTGGCCTTTTTATCGATAAGAACTGCAGCGCTTTAGCTGCCAGTCCAGATGGTTTAGTAGGGTCGCGAGGTCTTGTCGAAGTAAAATGTCCATCTAAGGCCTTCAATCTTACTCCAACTGAAGCCATTAAAAATAAGATAATCAAATTTGCCACATTAGATGAAAATGGTAAAATGGCATTAAATTTAAAACATGATTATTACTATCAAATTCAAGGGCAGTTACACATTACACAGAGAGATTATTGTTATTTTATTGTCTGGACACCCAAGGGTATGCTTGTCGAAAAGGTAAGGACACGACGGTGATTTTAAATTGATTTAAAATAAAACTGGTTTGAATATTTTAGATTTGGAGAGATAATGATTTTTGGAAAAAAAACATGGAAGAAAAATTGAAAGTATTTTATTTTAAATGTTTGTTGCCCGAAATTATAGATCCTAGACACACCAGGAAAATGGAAATAAGGAATCCACCGAGAATCCTATAGATTAATGTTTTGCCATTTTGTATTAGAAAAGATATTGACTTTATATTTTGGGAATATAAAGTACTCATTAGGAGATTTAAAATAATGTGCCACAAGATCCCTCTTTCCATTTAACTTTTTTCCAATATGGCGTCAGCCGCCATCTTAAAATGTTCATCTGTCAATTTCACTCTAAAATATAGTATTTATGCATCAATTTTATATTTTAAAGTTTAATTTTTAAAATTAATTCGATCAAAAAATAAAGGGGGGCATTAAAGAAATGCACTGTATACATATTAACTAAACCGTCATCTTAAATCACTTCATTAATAAAAAAAAACGCATCAAAATCCATTGAATAGTGGTAAGAAACCTAATAAAAAAATTGATACTTTCTGTATAATATTTTTTTATTTTATTATATACCTATTTATAAATCTTACAATTTAAGCAATTTTGTAATTTCTAGATGGTATAATAGCGTAGTTAAAATGTATTTTAGTTTTAGGGTTTTTTTTAATTTAACATCTTTTGACCCACCCTGTATGGCAATTTTATATTTTATTATAAACCATAGCTAGCTGTAGACAATTCCTATAAACACATTTTTTAATTGCAATAGTAACAACAATATCGATTTAAAATGTAAACTATTTTTAAAACACTCTGTATATGTTTCTTTTAGATATTATTATACATAAAAACCTTTTTCTTGAATCACTCTATCTATAGAAAAAAAAGCCGCATCAAGATCTGTTGAGAATAGTAAGGTCAATATCGAATTTTAAATATAAACTATTTTTTAAACACTCTGTATATGTTTTTTGGATAGTATTATACATATAAACCTTTCTTTTAAATCACTCTATCCAATTAAAAAAAAAACACATCAAAATCCGTTGAGTAATATCGGATTTTAAATGTAAACTAATTTTTAAACACTCTGTATATGTTTTTTAGATATTATTATATATATAAACCTTTCTCTTGAATCACTCTATCTATAGAAAAAAAAACGCATCAAGATCTGTTGAGAATAGTAAGGTCAATATCGAATTTTAAATATAAACTATTTTTTAAACACTCTGTATATGGTTTTTGGATAGTATTATACATATAAACTTTTCTCTTAAATCACTCTATCTATTAAAAAAAACGTATCAAAATCCGTTGAGTAATATCGGATTTTAAATGTAAACTATTTTTATAAACACACTGTATACATTTTTTTAGGGTATTATTATACAAATAAACCTTTTTCTTAAATCACTTTATCTATAAAAAAAAATCCGTATTAACATCCGTTGAGAAATATCGAATTTTAAATGTAAACTATTTTTAAAACACTCTGTATATATTTTTTTGATATTATTATGCATATAAAATTTCCTCTGAATTAATCTATCTATTAAAAAAAACCGCATCAAAATTAGTTGAGAATAGTAACGTCAATATCAAATTTTAAATAAAAACTATTTTTTAAACACTCTGTATATGTTTTTTTTGTATTATTATACATATAGAACTTTCTCTTGAATCACTCTATCCATTTAAAAAACCGCATCAAAATCCGTTAAACACTTTTAAAGATTTTAGCATACATACATACAAACAGACAGAAAAAGGGAGTTTATTTTATACTATATAGTGATAGTAAAGACAAGTTATTTTTTTATGCGCTCGGCCGGATAGCGCGCCAACCAACTTAACTGCGCGAATTATTATAAATTGTAAAATAAAATTGTTTTGGACACTTTCTCATTCAAGGTTAAACGCCACCAAACATTACGAAATTACTCGAGCAGGCACGATTGCTAGTTGAATTATACGCTGTTGCCAAAACGTGCCTTCGTTGTAAAAACGTGGTTTTTGGATTTCAAGTTCACCTCACCGTGATGTTCGCTCTTAAGGCTGCGCTAATTCTTAGATGCACCCGGCCAACTCTGTAGGTAATCGGAGTTCGTCGGTATAGTTGTCGTCAAACTAAAAGCCAATTTGCAGGCAACCCACAATATTTAAGGGTAGTATACAATTTTCTTGACGATTTGGTGAAGGTTTAATAAAAATAAAACAAATTAATTTACTTATGCACTATCCTAACTAAAATACAGTATAATTAAAGAAACAAAAACGTAAAAGATATAAAAAATGTTATAACAATTTTTGTTTATATTTACAAAATATGTATGTGATTTGAGCACCTTCATCCATGTTTACAACGAACGTAAACACAGGACAATAAAATAACAAAATATCCCAAACTATAATAACTAATACTTCCTTACAACAATCACAAATAAACACTAAAAATCAAAAGCCGAATTCTAATCGCCGTTAAAACAACGTTTGAGTTTGCACGTTTTGGTTCTCTTTACCGCCAAATTGATAGAGAATCGCACCGCCTCGCTGATCGGACTCGATCACATCCGATTACCTACGGAGTTGGCCGGGTGCATGTGAAAATTAGCGAAAATAGAATTTTGTGTCCAGCCACTTTTGAAGGACACCCTGTATACGGTTTATGTTTTTTTTGTGTGAAGTTGCAGCCTCCCATAACCCTACTAGCATACTTTACCACTGGCGTAACCACAGGGCCTGGGGGCCGGGCTTCTTCAGAGACGGCCAGGCCCCCCAGGACAAACTGACCCATATAGGCAAATGTGTATACACACTTTAAAGGAGATGATTTCTTATTCAAAATAAAGGGTAGTTTGCTTTATAAACCCGGAGTAAAAAGTCAACCCTTAAGGCGATATAGCGAAAAAAATAACAAAAAATGTCTATATTTTTTTGCTTTAAAACAAAATTAGTATTTTATTTAAACTACCAAATAAGGTATAATAAAGACATATTACCAATACCTTAATAGGTGACTGCAGATAGATTTTTTTTTATTGGTAGCTTTAACAAAAAATACAGGAGTAAAAAGTTGGTAAATAAACCAGTCTATGCAAATTTATATTTTTTGATGTCATTGCGTAAGTGTCTCTATAAATTTGGTTAGCAAGAACGATAATGAAGTCTATTTCCACCACTTTCATTTATTCTACAAAAGGGAAAAATATTTAAAAGTGTATTTTAATAATAGTAATATTTTCGTAAAATTTCATTGTTCTAGCGCTTTTCGTTTTTGAGATAAAAAATAAAAACCCCATTTTTTCGTCATTTCTGTACCACGGTATCTCCCTAATGATTGACTAAATATATAAAATAAACCTTTCTTTCTAAAAACCATGATAAAAAGAGATTTCGTTCAGACTGGTTTATGAACTAGAGAGAAAAGTCTATTTTAAGAAAATATTTTGTTTAAGTATCTACAGGATACTTAAATTTGGTCTACGGGAATTTGATCATTTTTTTAATGGATCACCTCGAATATTTTTACATATTTAAGACTCTTCTATGTTTGTCTATACATGTATTAAATATTGGACTTATTAAATTAAAAGTTTTGAAGAAGATTAAATTTTCTTAAAAATATTAAAAATATCGAAACAGGAAAAATTCTCCAAGTCGATGAAAAGGTTACTGTATCCAAAAAGTATTAAATTTTATTGTAGAGGGCAAAAGATGCCCTCCTATGAGTGAAAGCTAATTTTATCATACAGGTGCTCAAAAATATCCCAATTATATTCAAAAGTTCAATCGGTTTTTTCTTGGATTTTTCAAATGGAGCATCCTGTATATTATTATTGAATTTAATAGAGCTTTAGTGAATAGACATTTTTTATAATAGACTCAAAGCTTCTATCTCTCTCTCTTTATTAAGTATTACAAATTTGCCCTTTAAAATAATTTTTACGCAATAAAGAATATTACAATTACGAATTATTTAAAAATCATAAGATAATAATATTTATCTGAGGTTTTTAAGCCGCACAATTTATATTTTGCAAGTGCGTATATCCTCTTTCGTCAATGTTTTCCAAAACTTTTCTTATAATACGCTTATCTTCCAAATGTGTTTATAAGGGTCTGTTGAAAAATTCATAGTATTTGTTTAAATATATTTTTAAATTTTTAAGTATTCCTTATCTGCTTGCTGTTATACTTCCTTTTTTCGACAATTAGACCAATTAATTTTATCAAAGAGATGTGGTAGGTTTACATCTGACATTTATTGCATAATATTTCTGTCTAATAGACATTCTGGCTAATCAGAAACAATGAAAAATTTATATCAGACATAAATTTTGACCGCTATCTGACATAAATATCATGCAATAAATGTCAGTTGTAAACCTACCATTAGTTAACATGTTTATGAAAAAGGACAATATGTTTAGAAACAAGGTGACCTAACTTCGATAAGACAGTAAACATCTGATATTGTGACGTCAGGGGAGTCCTTTTAAACCAATTTAAAATTAAAATATTGTCTATACAATTGTTAAAGTCTTTTTAGTTCACTATTTACTCACAAATATAAACACAATTAACACAAATTTTACAAAACAATAAAGAAATAACGACACTTTTTAAAAAGGATACCCTTGACGTCACATCTATCGGCTGTGAAATGAAAAGTTAGGCCACCTCGTCTCTAAACGCTTTGGGAAAGGAGAGAAATTATTTTCTAGTAGGAATTACGCTGCACGTTTCCCATGTAGAAGAGCTTCAGACGTAAAAAGTGTACAAATAATACTTTTGTTAAGATTTGTTAACACGGAAAGTGTATCATATGAGAAAAAACAAACCTAATTTTTTAAATTAAAGTGATATTATTTTTTCCAAAATTTTAAATTAATTGTAAGTGAAATCACCTTTTGCTTAAAAATTATTTTAAAAGGGTGATTTTTTTTAATTTGTTTCTGGTAACTCAAAAATAAAGATAGATAGAGACTGTAAGTCTATTATAAAAATTGTTTATTATCTATTAGACTAAATAATAGTATATATAGGGTGTTCCATTTAAAAAAAAACCGAGAAAAACCGATTGATTTTTTGATTATTGTAAAGAGATTTTTGAGCACCCTGTACATTGATATTTACTATAAATTATAAAAGGGTGTCTTTGGCACTCTACAATCAGATTTACCCCCCTTTGGATTTAGAAACCTCTTTATCGACTTGAGGATTTTTTTCCTTTACCGATGTTTTCTTATATTTTTATAAGAAAAATTATTTTTCTAAAAACTTATTATTGTACACATTTAAAGACCCACATAAAATAGTCCCAAATATGTAAAAATATTCGGGGTGTTCCATTAAAACAAAACAATAAAATTGTAGTAGGGCAAATTTGAGCACCCTGAACCTATATAAACCAAATATTTAAAAAAATACACTTTTATCTCTAATTCTTACCCCTTTAAACGAAATCTCTAACTTCCACAGTTTAGGCGCTATGAAAGCCCGAGGCACTAATGAAGCACCCTGTATATGTCACGTAAATGGTAACAAAAAGTCAGGGGGTAGCTACCGCCGTATCAGCCGTATCAATAATACGGGGCCTCCGGGTTACAGGAGCCCCTAAATGTGTGTAAGCAAAAATTGGTGGTAGAAAATTGTAAAATTGTCGGTTATATTGGGAAAGTGGAGCCCTTTTCTTTGAAAGGAACGAGAAAAAGCAATGCTGAAATAAGAAAAACAATGTTTTTCGAAAGTGGGGATTTTTTTTTTTGTTTATAATTTTTTTGTGCCCCTAACTTATTGTAATACGGGGCCCCTCCAAGGCACGCTACGCCACTAATAAAAGTATTGCCTGGACCATAATAAGTTTTTATTAGGTTTACTTTTAAAAACATTTTTAAGGACAGAATTTACATGGGGTAAGTACAGGGTGTTCGGTTATATTTCGAACAGGGTCTACAGGCTATATCGTTTAAGATAGAAAAATATTTTAAATACAAAAGTTTTAGGGTTTTATAAGATCCGCCAGGATTTGCTAAAAAAATAAAGAAATAACAATCGCAAAGTAAACATTGAGCATCAACTTTGTTATTTTAAATGAATCGACATGTATATTTTAGGTTCATTGGAAAGGGTAGATTTTCCTGATTTTAAAAATATATACTTTGTCTATGCTTGGACCAGCAGTTATCTCAGAAAAGACTCTGAATCCTGGAAAAATTAGCCGCTCTGATTCATAGACAATTTAACATCGGCGGCTTTGGTTTTATTTGTTTCTCTAAATATGGCCTTTCTCTTATTTGTTTTGGTTGAAATGAAGACATTGCCTGAAATAATAAATATTTTAATTACTTACAAAAAAATGGAGCTACATGTTTTTCTCAATATTTTTACTTAAACAACTTAAAGTAGGTAGTTCTATTACACTTTGTTAACAATAAATAAACCAAATTATTTAATAATGAACTAAGATAATCCTTTTATTCAAATTACAAATGTCCATCAGAAATAGAGGGACTGGAGAGATTAAATAAAAGATTATCTTAGTTCATTATTAAAATTTTATTTATTGTTAATCAAGTTTTATACAACTACTTTAGATTGTTTAAGTAAACAAAAATAAAACCAAAAACATGTAGCTCCATTTTTGTAAATTAAAATATTTATTATTTCAGGCAATGTCTTCATTTCAACCAAAACAAATGAGAAAAGGTCATATTTAGAAAACAAATGAAACCAAAGCCGCCCATGTTAAATTGTCTATGAATCAGAGCGGCTAATTTTACAGGATTCAGAAGATAGCTAGGGGTCCAAACAGAGACAAAGTATATATTTTAAAAATCAGGAAAATCTACCCTTTTTATCTTTGGACAATCCACGAAGGCAGAAAGCCTAAATACTAACGTACCTTGGGTGTCTTAAGCAAGGTAAGAGGAAGTTTGTTAACACGGGACTTAAAAACTTAAAGATTTGGGGGAGAAGGAAAGACCTCCGCTGGCAGTAGGTTCCACAGTCTAGAAACTCGGGGGATAAAAGAACGAACAAAATGGGAAGTTCGGGGCCTGTCCAATTGGACCGTATAGGGATGCATACGTGCGGCACCACGCGTATCTCTGTTGGGAGCTGCAAGAGGAGTGACTATACTGGATAATTCGTAGGAGCAGAAGCCGTAAAAGTATCTATAGAAAAGCGAAAGATCTCCCACAGCTCGACGATTGGCAAGAGAAGCAAGTCTTTGAGTAAGCTAAGGATCATTAATAAGACGAACAGCTCTTCTTTGAATGGCATTAAGAATGCTGAGGGTTGTAGGGATGCCATCCCCAGACATGAGAACAATATTTTCAGAGAGGGTCGAATTTGGGACACATACAAAGTGTATAAATTGGAAAGAGAAAAATACTTTTGGCTCGAAAAAGAAATCCAAGCTTTTTGAAGCCGCAGTGGCTATAGATACAATGTGTATCTATCGCGTGTGTGTATTAAGGTTATTCTCAAATGTGACGCTCACAAGGTTGAATGTACCCCTGCTCTGCAAAAACCTGACCACTCATAAGCAAAGGGTGAGTGTTTGATGATTTTTTCGCGACAAGGAACATAATTGTGTTTTGGATGCATTAAATTGAAGGAGATTTTTGGCACCCCAATCCAATATCAAATTGAGATCCTGTGAAAGAGATATTTGCATTGCCCTG
>JACEGR010011123.1:0-16098 GCA_014170235.1 Listronotus bonariensis | reverse complement strand
GTTCTCGAGATACAGGGTGTTAAAGTTTTGGAAAAAAATAGTTTTTATTCATAGCTCAAAAATCCCTTGGCCGATTTTCCTTAAACTTGACAGGTTTGTTTCTCATGATAAGAGGTATCATTTGATGTAATGAGATTTACCGTAATTATTGCAGTGGCGTCCCAGAGGGCAATCTAGTTAGTAAAGATGGAAAAATAATGGTACGCCACTGCTTTTTATAATTTTGTATTTTTTTTAGATTAAGCATTTAAAAATACAACTTTTTGTTCATGTTTATTTTTCGTATCTTGCTTTGTTTTCGAGAAAAAAATAAAAACTAATACTTTATTGCTTGGCCCTATAGAAAAAATCAAGAAAAATACAACTTTTTGTTTTTAAATGTTCTTTCGTATTTTGCTTCTGTTTTCGAGAACACAAAATAATAAAAAAATCCTGTTCTTTAGTGGCCTTCTAAAACATACATTTAATGTTTTCATTTTTTTAAATAATAATTGTTGCTTTACACATACAAATGGATGAAAGTAAATTTAATTTGCATGCATCTGATGGACGAATCTTAGTTTGGAGAGAGAGGAATGAAAGGTACCGTGAGGAGAATATGGAAGCAAGGGTTGCGTTTGGTGGGGGTGGTGTTACTGTATGGGGTGGTATCATGAGTAATGGAAGAACGGAAATGGTTATTTTGATAGGTGAGACTATGAATGCGAATAGGTACAGGGATTTGTGTTTGAATGAACCTGTCAAGTTTAAGGAAAATCAGCCAAGGGATTTTTGAGCTAATGAATAAAAAACTATTTTTTTTTCCAAAACTTTAACACCCTGTATCTCGAGAACGAAGCTTCAAAACATACATGTTTATATAGACTTTTTTATATTATCATGTTCTATCGTCTATTAAATATTTCCAATTAAAATCTAAAACACCCTGTATAATGAAAGAGTCAGTTTTGTTTGATTACCCTGTACGAAAAAACATCATTAGGTAGTAATTAATTTAAAATTTCCAGATCACATCAAAAATCCACAAAAGACACATTTTAGTACAATGGATCTGCCTGGTAGCGTATCTGTGGCCAAAAGGCACTAATCGAAAAAGTAAAAAGCCGTCCAGATGGTATTGACCGAAGCTGCATATTGACCAAATTTCAAACCAAACAACAACGTACAGTTAATTGTCATAGCTTAAAACGAACAATAGCCATATTTTGTGCAATTTTATCTTTACTTTTTGTTTGACCCCTGGATTTTATAGAAAGTGGCCATTTACCAATAAAGTGGTTAGGTAATAAAAGAGAACCAGAAAATAAACTTTCCAGAATGTGAAAACCTGGTCGAAATCGGTAACGCCGTTTTTTAAGTTACAGCGTTTTAAAAAGATATTGGAAGCAAAGTTTTGACACATTTTTTGTTTAGTAGTGTCTCTGGGGCCCTAAAGGGCTGTCACACCTCGATTTGGGGTGTAACAAAGGGACGTAGCTTGATTTTTTGAAATGAAAGATTAAAGTTAAAACAAAATTAATTTTATTTACAAAAACACTAAAATAAATTACAAATATTGTTACTATGTAGAGTGATAGCACATCTTTTTGAAATATACAAAATAAATAATTATACTTACATTATTAATCGGGTTGCCGGAGGGACACCATTACAGAACAGCACATTTTTTTAAGCGCGCGCGTTACTCGCTGATATCGAATTGAATTAAACTATTTCGCGATTTACGGTGTTTGGCCATTCTGCAGATTTGGCGATTTTTTACATATCCTGTGAAACAATAGGTTTATGAACTTCTAAAACCGCCAAAAGTGCAGAATAAGTAAACTTTGTTTAATTTTGAAGAATATTATTTATAAACAATTAGTCTGCTGGAAAAATGATATTTTTAAGTGAATGAACTTTTACGAAAAAATTAGAAATTATTGAATTTATTTGTAACCAAAAATAATTGTTCCTTGAGTTTTCGAATTTGAAAACTTTATATCCTAAAATATCCTAAATACCGCCCTCCATTTGGCAAAATGCCGCTCTCTTATTTTTGTCGCCCCGTGCGAGTGCACCAGCAGCCCCCGCCAGGAACAGCCCTGATAATTTTAGTTTTTTTTTCTATTACTTTTTTATTTTAAATGAGATACCGGTATAGTTTTACTTATTTAAATAAAAAGTGGCATTCCGTGTACCATGACATATAATTTGCTACTTTTTACAGCTATATACTAAATCTTTTTTAATTTTTATTCTTTGTGTAAATACTGGAAAAAAGGGAAAATATATGATATGTCAGGTATCTTAAATAATTGAGAAAATTTTGGTCGTTTTTGGCGAAATCGGTAGTAATAGAAAACAAATAAATTTGTTTGTACTTACGAAACAAATTTTATTTTGATTTTTTTAAATTAAAAAAGCCGCCATACTTAGATCCCGATATTTAGGGTATATTTTCCCGGAAACTACTAAATTGATTTTAAAATATCATTAAAGAAATAATTTAAAATCCTTTAAGATGGGGTATAACTAAACTCTCCTTTTTCCCGTTTAAACTTTTTGACGTTTGTGTTGTTGTTAGGAGGGAATAACCCCGAACAAGTCAAATTAGACACAAAAATATGTTTTCTTTTAAAATGAAGATCTTTTGATAAGTGTAAAAATTAAGAAATCTTATGGAGTGGCTAGTTTTAATTAAATTGCACTGTATGTAGGAAACAATTAAATTAAAAATATAAGTAAAATGGGTAGACTATAATAAGGCCTAAAACAGGTGTAGAATTAAATTCTTAGTAAGTTTACTTATGTAAGTTGTTTGGCCAAAACTGGAAAACTTTATTACACAATCTTATTTATTACAAAACTTGTACCTAGATTTTAGAATTCTACTGGCATAATGTTGTACGGTATTAAATGATGCTTAAAATATTGTACACGTACAATGAGGAAGATTAGCGGAAAATGAACAGACACTTCTGAAAAGTTATTAACTAAGCTTCATTTAATTAAGTCCATGCAACATTGGAAAATGGTGGGGGCCTTTTATTATATAGAGTATGTAGTTTAGCCTACCTTTAAGGTTTGTAATAGGGGATTACATTTTTTTTATATTATAAATTACTAAAGCAAATTAGGACCAAAGTAGCAAATTGGAGAAAAACTTTCTTATCCCACTAGTTTAACAAAAAAATAGTAATTGTATTTAGTAAAGGTATATAATATACGATCTGTCCCAAAGAAGTATATAGTAATTGATTATAATAGCAATAAAAATTATTTAAAAGAGTGTTTGGTTTCAGAAGACAACCAAAAATACCTAAGACGGCATAATCCTGAACATTTAAATTACTAGATATATTTGATTAATAATACTTACAATATTGTAACCTCTAGATACCGAGGTTTAATATCAATATCTAGTGGTTATTGTATCGATATTTATAACGTATTAAAAAATAATTAAACTAAACTAAAAATATTTCTTTTACTTTGACACCCTGTCTGTCTGATTAATAGCTTTCGTATGTGAATCTTTAAATTGGACACGTTATCATATATATTTCTATTTTCATTTTCTAATCTAAGTATTTTATTAATAATATAAGCCCTTTTTCTTATCCTGTAATTTCTCAAAATAAATGCAAGATTCATGATAACTGATGTTAGGACCTTAATTATTGCTTTTATATACCCTATTTTTATAAAAAATAAAAGGGTATTAAACATATAACAAATATTTTGTTGTCCTTTTCGCCTTTTACAATTTTATTTACATGCTTTGAGTTTATCTTAAAAGAGTTTCAAATAGGAAGAAAGTTGTCTGATATCGGGTAGGTTCCTATTTCAGGCAGTGCCCTATTGGGAGTGTCCGACCGAAATTTCGGTGTTGGATTCGGTTTTGCCGTCGGCCAGATTCGGCCAAAAACAAGTTTCGGCGGCAGTTACGGTTTTTGGCCAAAATTGGCCAAATCGGAAATCGAAACTGATTTTGGGGTTGACGTGCGCTTGCCTAACTTCGTTTCTCGCGGCAACTATCTTAATTACAAATGAAAAATTAAATTAGCGACGGCTTTTGTTTTGCTCTTCAAAATTTTTTGGAACCCCCTATCAAAAAAGTATATATCGGATCGTATTAAATAAATATATTTTTCAGTTATCCCTAAATTATTTTTCTTTACAATACAAAAAGTTCATGCTCAAGAATGTTAAAGTGAGGTTTTTTTGTTACAACTGTAACCCTTCTGTTTCTTCACACCACAATTGGTAGATTGGTGGAATATACACTGTTTAGCACGTAATTAACTTACCAATCTGATGAGGTCGAAAATTTTTGATAGATATATTTTTGTTTTTTACCATCGACTCTGTATCCGGCGCTTATATTTGATGGAGGTACTTAACCGGGTACAAGGTATTCTCTGGTATATTAATCTGCGCCCTGTAGTAAATTCCAAAATCTCCTCTTCGGCTCCCTACCATTAAGCCTATTGCATATTGCTTTTCTAGTTTCGGTTACCTACAAAAAAAATGTTTGCTTTAAAGTTATTTTATCATTTCTAGTTTGTTGTGTGTGTATTTTTTTCCGTGCAAAATCAACACGGTTAAATAAAATTGTAGTTTTGCATTTTAATAATTTTTTAATTATTTTCGGACGCCCCGGTATTTAGAACCCATAGATACTACCTGATATTTGGCAACGTTTTTAATATAACAAAAGTACCTTTCTAACTTTTTTCAAATTATAAAAAAAAATAAGACTTCAATAGTTGTATACCAAACTATAAACAATATTTAATTAGATTTATCAACTAAAGAAATTTTAGTTAAATCTAAAGTTTTAGGACAAATTTTTAAAAGTTGCCAGTATTAGGCTACTAGTTTTAAAAACCTCATATTTCTGTTGGCATCATGGGTATAGCTTTGATCTTTATGTATTTTTAGTTTTTAAATACAACCGTGGTAAAATTCATTTTAAATGCCTTAAGTAAAATTTTAATATAAAGTTTACCCTTAAGGGCTTTTCAATTTAGGCTTAATTGGAATTTAAATAATACAGTAGTTTTACTGCAGCTCATGCAAATTTAAAGTTAAACAAAGTTTACATTTAAATATATTATTTTTTAACGAAGTTTTAAATATAGGCCTCTAAGTAATAGGCCAAATTTAACTACAGAATTGCGAATTTAAAATATTGGGATTTAACTAAACTTAGCTTAGGACAAAAGTTAATAATAACTGAGATACAAGGTGTTAAAGTTCAAAAATATTTTTAATATTTTCGATCATAATTGATGTGTTTTGAATATTCTCGGTATATGGGGGTTTTCGGACATGAGCTATTTATATCCGATGCCTATTTTTCGGTGATAACTAGAAGACACTACCTACACTGCTTTGAATTTCTCTAAAACATCGAAAACTTTTTTGCGCTTTTCTGTACGTTCTATTCGAGTAAAATATTAAATTTTCCAATGGTTTTTCCACAAAAATAGTATACTTTGTAATAATCGCTCTAAGCAACCGTTTTCCTACAACCCAAAAATGCCTTTAAAAACAGCGTATTAGCCTTAACTACAACTACCTCATCATAAACGAATGATTTAATGTATTCATCCATATACTTTTTGGTTGCACTAAAACACCTAAATGTAAATATCTTAAAAACGATGGCTTAAAGCCAATATTACAAAGTACACTTTTTTGTGTAAAAGCATGAAGAATTTACTGGGTAACTTAAATGGTACATACAGGGTAGCACAAAAGTTTTGATGATTTAAAGAAATTCAAAGTAGTGTAGGTAGTGTCTTCTAGTTAACACCTAAAAATACACTTTGGATATGATATAGCTCATGTCCAAAAACCCCCATATACCGAGTTTCATGACAATATTCAAAACGCATCAAAATAATAAAAATATAAAAATATTTTTTGAACTTTGACACCTTGTATCTTAGTTAATATTAATTTTTGTACTAAGGTAAGTTTAGGTAGGTCGCAGTATTTTAACTTTGCAACTCTGTAGTTGAATTTTGGCCCACTACTTAGGACTACCTTGTATTTTCTAATATAAAAAAGCAATGTTTTAAAAACTGTTATTCCAGATTGGAAGTGCTACAAAAGTACGGTTACAATAATATTGGTTTATAATAAACCTGAGTTTAAAAGTAAGGTGTATTTTAATTTTTTTATTAGGATGATCTGTTTTTAAAATATGGCATAACTTTTAATTCTAAACAATTTTTAAATAATATTTTTCTTTAAATTTAAATATATAGTTAGATTTCTCCTGTGTCATATTTGTTAATTTGCACTGACCCGGTATACGCTTTGATTTATTTAAATTTTTATTATTGTGTTGTGAGTTTCGGTGTATGCAGAAATTTTTATCAGAAATATTTTTTTCTTAAAAACAAAATTAAATTTCTTTGCCTATGGCTCAATATTTCTGGCGGTCACTGTAGAAAAGATCAAAATACAGGGTGTCCCTACAAGGGGCGGAAAATATGCTACCACATATTACTGAGGAAAAAACAACTATCTAATAAAACGTTGAATTCAGAGAGTGCATTGGGTGAGACATTCCCCTACAGATAAAAAAAAATGTTTTCCGCAAAAATGTAATAGAATATTTTATGAAAAGTTTAAAGTATTAATAATATCAATATACTTTAAGTGGGTATACAATTTGTTACAAATACAAAAAAATCGTCAAAAAAAAACATAAAGTTGCCGGTTGCTGGTTTTTACCTCAAGACTTTTTGTTCGTTAGTTTTAGCAAATAACAAAATTTATTTTTAGTAAGTTAGGAAAACCCCTTCCTCACCTAAGAACAATTAATTTTTCTTCGGTATTTTCTTAATTTAACACTGAGTTAATAGAACGTACAATACTATAAAAGTGGACGATTTCGGGGATAGAGGATGGCAAAATTTTATTCTGGTTTTAGTTTTTTATAAATATTTTTATGAATAATAGGTGTATTGTCACAATATTTGTTAAGTAAGGGTTTTGGAAGATAAGAAATTGGAATTGAATTTTTTAATATTGGATTAAAAATAAAGTCATAAATAAAGGATCGTAACCACCTAAATGTAATACTACAAATCAATCGCAAAAATCAAGTAGGCTTTTTTTTCTTTTCGGTGGAAATAAAATATTTGCCTAAAGTCTTCTTTGCTCATACTATTTCTCTATACCAAGTCTTATTTTAATATGTCTAATACTTTGGGAGTTATAGCTTGTCTAATAAATTCGTTGACATCCGGTAGATAATAAAAGAAAACGATTTTATTATTTAAATTCAGGATCTGTCCCGGTCCCTGTCCCGGTGAAAAATTCGAAATTGAAGTCATTTCCGGTTAAACCGGAAGTAACCATAAAGTAAGAAATATGCGAAAGCTCTTCTTTTCAATAACATTTACCAATACCATGTCTCATTTCAATATGTCCAATAGTCTAGAAGTTATAGCTTGTCTAATAGATTCGTTGACACACGGTATGTATATTCAAGCCTAAATTTTCATCGTTAAATTAAATACATTGTGAGAATTAGAATTTTAAACAAATTTTCTCCGCCATAAATAAAACCGCGACCATATGTTCAAGAGTTTGCAGATATTTTTCGTTAATAGCCTGTTTTTGTATTTTACGAATTTTCGATTGGCGTCGAGAGCATTGAAGCCCATACACGGCTTTTCAATTAAAATTTCTGTTGCTGTTGCCTCATCACTTCAGAGTCGACCAGACTTGCTCTAATTTAAAAAGTTCACTAAGTATTGACGAATTTTTTTACATATATTTATTACCACGGATATGTTATGTATATTCCGGGTGTTAAATTGTAACAAACAAACACATGCTTTTTATATTTTATTCCCAAATGTTATTACCCGACTTCATGCTTTTGATTTTTTCCAATCATTATTTTTAAATATTTAGTTACTTTATTTATTTTTAAATCGGTTTAGTTGTTTTATTTTTATTTTTCCCTTTTTCGTTTATTAATATTAAATCAGCGGTGCATCCGGTTTGTAAACAATTACCGGTTATATTTAATTTTTACCTCTTAAAACCCCATTTTTCTATTTATTTTACCCGTTTTTTCCATAATATTGCAAAGCTTTACTTTTAATCATTTTATTCGCAGTAACCTTGGCGCCGTGTGTGACTTTTTAGAATGACATAAAGTGACTTTAATTTTTTTCGAGAAGGAAGCCGGATACAAAAATAATTTAAGACATTTAAAAGTTGCATTAAAACTTGTAGCTTTATATGCAACCGAACTAAAAATTAGAAAATAATTTTTCATTAAAAAAATATTGTAACTTCATGATAAAAAGCGTGGGGTGCTTAATATTTTAAATGTTATAATTATTATATTTGCCAATATCTATGATGGAAAAGTTATGAAAAATAATAAAATGCACCTACGCACCTATGAAGTTACAAATATTTTTTTAATGAAAATTATTTTCTATCGGCCATACTAAAAGCGTGTTTTTAGTTTTTAAACTATTAATTATTTTTCATTTTTAGTTCGTTATATCAATTAATTTTTTAAAAATAAATGCTCCAGTATATTCACTAAAAAAATATTTTCGCCATTTTTGTCAAGAGTAGCAAAGTTTTCAGATGGACTTTCTGAAAATGACCTAATATAAAATTTGAGTAAAATCGATTCAGATCGAACTCTTGAAATGGCCCGGTGGTTGGTACCACTGGGACGTACAGGTGACAGATGACACTTGGTGGTATCAAGCAGTGGTTATAATAATAATAATATAATGGAATTTTTTTTTCCTGGCGATCCAAAGCAGGATAACGGGATACTGTGGCGGTCTATTTTTCTTAATAATATTGGCTGTAGTTTCAACTGAGACACCAGTGGGCCCAATAATGCTAATCTGAGTGGAACTTTTCAAGCGCAAGATTAAATTAAATTATTGTATCAAATGTTATTCAAATCGGTTAAAGATATTTAAAAAATACCTACTTTTTGCAAAAACGTTATTACCCTACAACTAAGAGATAAAGCATGCCCAGACATATATTTATAGAAACTTTTTTTATAAAACCACATAAGAAATCACCTCCTAAAGTTTTATACCGTAGTTAGGAAACATTCTGTATATTTGCTATGGTTTTATTTATGTTGAACTTCTTAGAAAAAAAAGTTAGAAAAAATTCTTGGAATGGCCTTGAAGAAAGGGATCAATAATGGGTTAAATTCATAGATAACCTACATTTAGGTCCGCAGTGGCAAGAAGCATTTTTCGGATTTTTACGACCTCGCGCAGTGGGTGGACGGACATGCGCACTTAAAAGCCGTGACAAAATACAAGCACCAGCACCCCGTACCCTTCGACGGCGGTCTGACCGTAACCCTCATTAGCTACCGTACTTCGAACGGAAAAGCAGGACGCCGTCAACAAATTCTTTCCTATAATGCGGATAGTTTGTTTGAAGCCGGGTGCGTTTACCCTCAACTGGCTTGCGCACAAACCGGTTTTTTTGCCTATGAAATGTTACTTTTGTTTTGCGCAGGTTATAACATTGGCAATCCATCGAGATCAGTGGTTAAATTGAAGGGAATATAAAAACAATATTTTTAAATAAATACAATTTAAAATACATGCAAAGAAGCTATACAATTTAAAAAAAGTGTTTACATTCTTTAACCTTAAATATATTAATTGACTATGCAGGGTGTCCCAACTCTATTTATACACAAAATAACTTCGCCCTTGTACGAGATGCAAAAATAAACGAAGTGTTTATTTGAAACTATTTTTTTGACAGTACCAGCTATTATATAAACGGTGTATTTAAAACAGAATTTGTATTGTTAAGTTTATTATTTTTTAAAGAACATCCTGTATATGTAAAAAAATTTGACTCTGTATTAAATTTTAGATCAAAAATGTATAACGCAATGTACGTCAAATATTGCTAGTTTTTAGGATATTAACAGTTTGCTGATATACTCATTAACGATTAAAAGTGAAGACAGAAAAGACGATTTTGATTCTAATTATTCTTAAATAATTGTGTCACTGAGTGACAAATACTATAATAACATGTAATTACCTTCCATTGTAAGAACTACTAATAGGTAAGTCTGCTATTTGGGGTATTTTAAATACATATGTGCCAACTTAACTCAAAATCCAGGTATAATTGACGCATTGCTTTTTTTGCAGGTAAGTAAATGTTTGTCTAAATAACCTAAATTGCTGACATACCAATAAGAAGTTCTTACAATGCAAAGTAATTAATTGCCCCTTATTATATTATTTGTCACTCTGACAGTGACAAAATTATTTAAAAATATTTGAAACTATATTATTTTCTTTCTGTACTTTTAATCGTTAATAAGTATAATAGCATACTGCTGATATCTCAAAAATCAGCAATAATTGACATATAGTGTGTTATGCATTTTTGATGTAGAATTCAATACTGAGTTAAAAATAACAACTTGATTATCAGAATAATGTTTTTGAGATACCTTGTACATTAACTCAGTACTGTCAATAAAAAGAGTGTATCCAAATAAACATTTTTAATTTGGTTTTTTTTGTTTTTGTACAGGGGCGAAGTTATTTTATGAATAAATAGAGTGGGGACACCCTGTATTAAATTTCCCAAAAAATAATAAAAAGTCAAAGATATGTCGTTTTTCTTCTTTAATTAAATACCCTGTATGTATAAAGTAATATTCACAAAAATGAATTAGTATTAAGATAGAGATTCCTTTGGTTAGTAAAAGAGATTTAACACTCGAAATCAATATTAATTAAAGGTATGTTTTTATTATCTTGTCCTTGTGTATATATTTTTCTCAGTGTAAATGAAACTACCTGTACAACCATAAAGACAATAAAGCAATAAAAATGTTTGTATTTTATCCCATCCACTGTCTGTAACTTGAATTATATTGGCCACAGATTCAATTTGACCTAAAATATGTCTTTTCGACGGCAGCCAAGTTTTATGGAGATGTTTTTTTAAGCGGCATCCCAATATCAATTTTATGCCCTTCGTTTGCAAAGAGTGGCTATAAAAATCGCGCATATTTTTCAAGGGTTTTATTTAGTGGAGTTCAGGATTACCAACTTACAAGGCAAAAAATAACAAACGACACCATAAAATTCATAAAGGTGACGCTTGCCATGCTCGTAATTCACGTGTAAGCTTTTTGTGCTGAAATTTTCCTATTTATATTAGGTTTTATTTTTATAATTTAAATATTTTATAGACTTTAGTGTTTTTGATTTAGAAAGAATTATGATAGTAGTGAAAAATTTCAGGTAAAAGAGAATTACCCGCAGGATTAACAGAAATAATGGTTTGGTAGCAAAAAAAAGTTTTAGATACTTTACTTAAACAAAAATTTTATTATAGCATCGCTGTTTATTAATACCTGACGTCATCAATAAACAGGATGTGTTTCTCTTCACGAAAGCTGTTGGCATGGAAAGCGGCAACGCTACCTCTAGAGTAAATATATGCTCTAATGCTACGTCAAATAACTATATTGAATTTAAGATACTAAACGCACATTATGTACTTGTGACATTATTTCCTCTGATTGGTGTTTTCGGACTTATTGCGAGCTTTTTATTTAATAGATTTATTTTAAAAAAATAACTTTTATTACATTGTTAAAGTAAACACGTTTTTTTAATCCATAAATTTTATGTCATATAATAAATACAAAAGAACAGTTAGTTTTGGAATTTGTCATTGTGCTTAGTGCCTTGCACCCACAGTATTTAGTACTTGAACTATAAAAAAACTCTTGTGAATTGTTAAAAATGAAAAAAAACCAATTAAAAAAACGCCATATTGGAAGAAGGTATAAAGGAACATTATTCTGGTTATGTAAATACCAGGTATCATGTTATTAATTTACAACCCCTTAACTTTTTTATCATAAAAATTAAACCAAACTCATCACCTACTTATTTTGTTAATTCTGTAGTTCTTAGTAATTATATTTTTATTATCTCTAAGGACAAATCACATTTAATATACCTTTCTTTATCAATTTTGAAAATATAACTATACATTTTTTTAAAGCTTACTACTTGCAATTGAAATTTGTACTTATTCTTCAAATTTGGATTGCCATACTTTTAAACCTAATAAAGATCGATATATCAAATATGGTGTTTTTTATAAGCTTCTTGCAAGATCCTATAATGGCGACATATTATACCAGGTCTTCCATTTTAAAAAATCATACTTTTAGTGGTGCCTTTTATACCATTATTTAGTTTTTTTTTCACTTTAATTTAACTTTTTGCTTCCTGGGGCTTAATATATTTGCAATACATTCTGGTTGTAAATAAAAATAAACAACAAAAGTCACAAATTGCTTCCTTAAATTGGTACAGTCACCTAAAAGAGTCAGTCATGAATGACTTAGGCCGCCCTGCGTGCAGTGAGGGAGTTTAAACATTTAAATAAAACACAATCACAGTAAACTTAGCGCAACGTTGTTAATAATTGCAACATTTCCTTTAATCCTTCTTATTAACCAATTATCTCTATTTTTTACCAGAGAATGAAAACTTAACCTGATTAAGCAAAATTTTATATTTTTCTGAATTCGGCATGTATAAATGGTAATAATTCACTTATTATCTATTAAAATGACCACAGTGCGTTGAGTTCCATCTTTTAGTAATGGTTTTCTGTGTTTAACACACAACTTGAGCCGAAAAAGCGTATGTCTAGCTATACATTATGATATTTTTTCCGTTTTTATGCTTAAGTTAGAGAGAGTGAGTGCGAAGGGCAAGTAAGTTGATTTGAGTCATAGTTTGTGACGTGCATGCACACCGTCAGTCGTTTTAATATCCCCTACCAGTCTCAAAGCTAATGAACCCTTTGAGTAGCGCCGGATCTGTAAGGCTAGAAATTTGTAAAGTGGTGAGTCATAGCATGCCCAGTACGACAATCATCACCTGTCAAGCATCGGCCCTGCACATCATTACCCTGTATATTTTTGAAAGTTTAATAAAATATTAAAAAATAAAAAGCTTGGAACTGTAAGCTTGAAATGTTTATAGGATTTAGTTCATTCAAAGTAAGGTTTGAAAAAACATTGACAGGCCTTTTTATGGGCACAAGTACCTGCCAGGCGAACTGAAAGGTGTGGTTGATATGGATGGCCATAATTCCAAAACTAATAAAGTTATATGTACCTAATGTGGTGTTTTCTTAAAGCTCTTTTTAACGGTAATACCGGTGATAATATATAGAGTAAAAAAGTTTTTTTAGTGAGGCACCCTGTATATTATATTACCATTAAAAAGATCTTAAAGGAGCTTTAAGAAAATTACAAAATATCATATTAGGTACATCTAACTTCATTATTTTTGGAAAAATGGCCATCAAAATCAACCACACCTTTCAGTTTGCTTGGCAGGTACTTATGCTCATCGAAAACGAAAATTCAAAAATATACAGGGTGATGATGTGCAGGGCTGATGCTTGCCAGTGACGATTTTCGTACTTAGCATGCTATAGCTCATCACTATTTAAATTTCTAGCCTTACAGGCCTAACGTTACTGAAAGGGTTTACTAGCTCTCCTATTATACTATTGCTTCACTTATAGCGAATAGTGTATTAGTCCGGTAAAAGATGGATAAAATGTACTTTCAGCCAATATTGATTGTTGCCTAATAATGTATTGTTTTATATATGCAGGAAGCATCTAGACTATATTTTTGGTAAATTTAAGTTTTATTACTTTCATAGCAGAACTATAAAGTAACAGTTTAATTAAATTTTTGCATAAAAAAACCTAATATATCTAGACTTATATTCGGTACTTTTAGGGATTGTAAACAAATCAAATGCCCACGTGTGTTGCTGTAAATATATTTTTTTATCTGTCTTATTGCGTTAATCACTGTAAAGTTGACCTATATAATATTATAAAACTTTTTAAATTTCTGTTTTCTCCATATTAACTTTTTCTCTTTTCTTATGTCTACTACCTTGCATTTTTGTTAATTCTTTTATTTATTTAGGCGATTATATACTTATTCTATTTTGCAGTTGTTCACTTTTTTTTAGATTATCACATTTTTTTTATATAAGTTGTTTACCTATTTCTTTTTTCTTTTAATATAGACGTTTATATACAGTGTGTCTACGTAAGTTAGCGGCATATAGGAAACTTTTTTATTTTTAATTTTACGTAAAAAGTTATTCTTTATAAAAAGTTTTGGTTGGTCCAAAACCTAAAATGCAATCATCAGATATCAAATTTTGTCAGTCATGTACGTGGTTTGGCCAAAAATGTATTTTTTTCTCAAGAGCAAAGTACCTGTATTTTTGATAATATCGCAAATTGTTATAAAGAAAATTTGTTTAAAATTAAAAACTTCTTTCAAATATGCAATTTTCTTTATTTCCAAAAAAAAATTAAATCTTTTTCGGCGAAAATCGAGAAAATTTAAGTTGTAGTGCATTGTACATTTTTTTTGTTGTAACAGGTCACCATAGTTGTGATATAAATTAATTTACAAGTTTATTTAAAACTGTCCTATGACAATTATTATCATGAAATACAATACAGGTACTCTACTCTTGAGTAAAAACCTCGTACATGACTTTAAGGTTTCGGACGATCCAGAACTTTTTAAAGGGAAAAACTTTTTTTCGTAAAACTATTAATTTAAAAGTTTCTCATATGCCGTCAACTTACGTAGACACACTGTAGTATACAAAATCGATTACCTTTTATTAGATTCAGTGTATTTTATTTTAATGTAATTTTACAAATGAACCAAATGATATGTTACTGAAAATTATGTGTCAATAGTATTTAATGTACAATTCATTAAACTAATTTAAATAATATGCCTCAAATAATGGAATATTTAAATAGAAAGTATATATAATTTATTTTAATATTAATACGTACTTATAAATAATAAATTACTTTGCATATGTTATATAAAATTAATAAAGTGTATAAAATTATTTTATTTTAAATAGAAATTAAAGTATAGTTGGTAGCCCAAAGCTTAGTTTCTATAATTAAAATTAAAATTTTATAAAAAAATATATATTTTTTTAACACATTTACACATAAAATGTAAGTAAATTGATAAAAAGTAATATCCAGGTTATTTTAAAACAAACGCAAAAAACATAAAACGATTATTTTTTGGTTAAAATAAGGTGTATAACATTAACCCTTAAAAAATAGAACAAAATAATTTGTGTAAAAGTTTTTATCCTTAAAATAAAAAAATGATCTTACTAACCAATAAATTATTTAATTTACATTTTAGTTTGTTGCTTCAGATTGTTTCTCTGTAAATTTAGACCAGGGTCGATAATTTTTGAAACCAGAAAAAAAATATAGCACGAAAATGCAACAAAAATAAAACGAAAAATAAAGTACGGGCGATCTGTAGTAAGGTTGGGAAAGGGGAGGGGGCTAAAAGTAGAAAACGGTTTTTTTCAATTTTTGGCAAAACTACAAATCTTATGAAAAAAAAGAAAGGTAAATGGTAAAATTTTAGGTAATAAAAGATTCACAACTTTTGTCATTGAAACTTTCTTTATATAACCTTAAAATGTTTGTTAAAATTGTCCCAGTCATAAAGATTTTTTTTTTTTTTTTAAGTTTTTATATGTGTTTTAAATATACTGTAATTTTTAAATTGAAAACAATAATGTTTACATATTTTTTTGACTTAAGGTTAAAAGATTACCTTTATTTTAAATTAAAATTTCACGTGTCAAAATATAGACATTTTTAAAGCATTTTTGTTCGTTTAAAATTTTTCAGTTTCTGATGGTGTAAAAATATATACATATAAACGGTAAATTTTTTCAAAAATGCATGTTGATAGGACTTGGTGGCTTTGCCGGAAATCGAGAAAAGCCATTTTTTTACCCGCTTAAAACTCAATCATTTCTTCTTTCCGACCTTAGATCACCCGTAGTTTATGTTTCCTTCTATTTTGTTATTTTTCTCTACATTTTTTATTGGATTTTAAAAATGATCGACCCTATTAATGATTAAATAAAAATCGGATTCAAGTTTTTTTGCATTGCCTAAAAATATTTCTCATTGTAATGT
>JACEGR010011122.1:0-16108 GCA_014170235.1 Listronotus bonariensis | reverse complement strand
CTATCCAAAAATACTTCTTTCATTATTTTATTATACAGAATGTAAAAATAATTAACACTATTGTGTAATGGTTAGTCCGGCTCTGGGGAACTTATAAAGGCAAGTATTTACCAAGCATACCATTTTAAAGTGTCCTAACTTGTATCTATCATATTTAAAAATTATTTCATTATACTAAGTACTATAAAAGTTATTCAAGAAAACCCATTCAGCGGCGTCCTTGAAGAGCTCATAGCTCTGTAAGGAGGGGCTTTAGGAAAAATTTTATAGGAACTTGTCACATTATTTTCACGTGTTCTCTATATGAATCTGAGAGATTACCCACATATTCTTGGACACCCTGTACAAAAGTATCATAGTTTTTATCTCTTATTTTTAAGCATAACAAAAGAAACAAATGAACATCAAAAAGTTAGAAAAAGTTAAGAGGTAAACTTTTTAAAAATAGAATAGCCTGTATATTATGCCACAATTAAAAGGTTCTTAAAAAGCTTTAAAAAATATTACAATCGATATATCTATCTTCAATAGTTTCGAAAATACGCCCGCTAAAAAATCGTATATAATTTCCACTGTACCTACGGAACGTAGCTTAGTTCCTAAAGCAAAGACCTGTAGGAATTATATCTATCCTATTTCTAAAACTATTAAAATATACCTTCTTTATTTTGTAAAACCGACTTCGAAAACTGACTGGTTAAAGGAGGTTAACACATGTCATAGGTTTTCAAAATTTAAAGCATTAGCGCCGAGTGTGAACATAGATGTAAATAAAAAAATTAAAATAAATAAAACCTTCAGGTAAATTTTTTATCCCTCTTCTATTTTGTAGAATATTTGAGCCTTTTTAATTCCACATAACTGACGTGGCATTTTTTAATGACAAATTGAAATTTTTTAAACATTGTCACTTGTAATACCACTAGTGCTAAATTTATTTCCGAAATTTTTTTTTCAAGGCCACGAATATTTTGAAAATTATCACAAGCCGCAGGCGAGGGAGAATTTTCTTAAAATATTTGTGTTAAAAAATATTCTTTTTAAATTTATATTTGTAACTTTGACATTTTACTATAAAATAAATATTTTCCATTTTACCAATTATAGTTGCAAATATATGTAATTTTAGAGCTTATCATTGTTTATTCTTTTATATTTTATATAACTTATATTACTACAGTTGGTAAAAATAGTTTATTTTAATTTTTTTAGACCTATACCTTGCTTTCGTTTGCTCTTCACTTATGTCTAGTACTTTAGTCTTATGATATTATTTTACTAACTGTAGTTGTATAAAATTGTCCTTTAGGGTCTTAAAACTTTACATTATTTTATATTATATAATGTATTTGTCTGAAATACTACAACTGGTATAAAAAACATTTTCTTTAATTATGTATGTGAATGACAGACGTGACGTTAAAACAAATTTAATGATTATGTCAAAAATTTCCACTATAATTCCCTCCAGGGTACCCCAGGCAGGAGAAAAAAATCCGTTAAATACTTGTGTTGTCATGGTAAAAGTGGTGTGGAATTTTCACTCAAATATTTTTAAAAGAATGGGCGTCAATGTTTTCTTTTATTGAAAACCTATGACATTTGATAACCTTCAACAAAAGTCAGTTTTAAACTGGGCGCATACGCTCGGTTTCCTGATTAGGTTTCCGGAATAGAAATTCAGATTCGGAATTGCGTGTGCTTAGCGCAAACATTTGTTTTTTGTATTAGAAATTTATACTGTCAGTGCAATAGAGACGTTTCTATGAAAGCACAAATGGACGACGACGATGAATTGATTGCTATTGCACTTTTACTGGCGCTAGATATAAAGAAGAAGTAAAACGACGTTACTGGGTACATGTGAAACGAACGAGGGGTTTTTTTCCGTTCGGAAATACGTGTGCGCCTTGTTGAACATTTTGTATGTAAATGAAGCATTCAGGTTCCCGAATCTAAATTCCTCATCCAGAAACCGAATCAGGAAACCGAACGTATGCGCCCAACCTTACCCAACAATAAAGGTTCTTTTTCATGCGACATAATAATGTCATGAACCACGACATTCACTAAAAATGTCATAACAATATTACATTTTTAGTGAATGTCGTGTATGTAATCTTAAAAGTTATGTTATGTGGAAATAATTTAAAATATAAAAAATATCAACATAATTTTGATATCGTGACTCACAATGTCAAATTGTCGTCACGACAACATGACTTTGAAGTTTACATCTTTTAAAATGTCGCGACTTTTAGTGTCATGGCAATAAAGTCGCGACATTATCGTTACATGAAAACGAGCCTTAAGGTAGGTTACTTTTTTTTATACTTGTACGACTTTTTAATTAACATAACTGTGTTTTCATAAGTGACCTCTCCGGTGGCGTAGTGAACAGAGCTTTAATCTCGAAAGCCAGGAGTCGCCGGTTCGATTCTCGGCCGGAGAGACATTTTTAGGTAGTACTCTGGGTAGTAGTTACTTAAATAACTTCCTTGGTGGCACTACCGCTTTGTCTAAAAGTTCTGTTAAATGCAAAAATTACATGTTTCAGTGCTTGGACAACGTTGACGGAACAGGGGAAAAGATGTGTTAAACATCTAATAACCCGAAACTCAGGGTACCTTGGTATTTAGGCATAAGCACCACGTGGGATGTCACAAAGATAAAAAAGTGGTTTAGACTGATGACAAACAGTTTTAATGTAAATCAATGGGCTACAATAAGGTTATTAAAATTTTTAGAACCTAAAATGTATATTTTCATACCTGTATATTCTGGACACTGAGAGCCCTCGGACACATCAGTAGAGCTGCTGCTGCGCTAAGATACTTTCCTGTGTCCCCTCGAACGACTACCAGAGACAAGAGACATGCGCACGCCACAGCTGTCAAATGAGTACCGTCATTTGGTACTGAACTCTCCGGTCCATGCAGGGTTGCAAGGTCTAATAAGAGTTCAAAGAGTGGGTCTATGATATCGGGGGTTCGGATTTCAAACCTTCTGGTGTTTGACCTGAAAAATTAATAAAACTAAAATAACTATTGGAAGATGACTTCTTTACCTATATCTATAATTTATTAGCATTATTAGTTCTTTTTATATAAAAAAATATTGTTCATTGGTTACCTTGTAAGACATCAAGTAAAGCAAGTAGAGCTTTAGTGCACAAGACAGGGTGAGACGTTCGGCTTTCCTTTATTAATTCAAAAACTGATCTTAAGCCTAAAAAAAAAACATATTTGAGTCCTTTAATAATTTTAAATATTACAGGGAATGAAATATTTCACTTCGCAATTATTTGGTCCTGCCTGGATTGATTTTAAATTTTAACAGAAGTTAGGAAATAGTCCAAGAAACAAAATCTTTATCGAACCAAAGGGCGCCAAAACCCTGGGCTTGGTTGTAACCTCAATCTCGGGCGTGAAAATTTTACTACATTTTCACCACAGGAATCGATCACAAAAGTAATTCTAAGCCAAAAAATGTTCTATACATTTTTTTTCGTAAAACTAATATTTTTCAAGTTATTGGCAAATTAACCTAAGAAAAATCTAAGTATTTAATGGGTTTTTCGCGAAAAACTCGGAAATTATGCATTGTATCAACAAAAAAACTGTGGAAAGCAAGCAGTAGCTTTTAAAAGACAAAAGCATGGTTTGTTATAATTGTTCTTCGACAAATATGAACCGAGATACATCCTGTTAATGGTAGTTTTTTTCGTCAAATGTAAAATTTGACAGATTCAGTCGGGAAAATCTTGCATTTCTTGTAAACAACTTAAATGATCCTTTCTTAAAGTACATAATCAGTTCTTTCAAAAAAAATTGTGTAAGAATGCATATATTTTTGAATTATGACTTTTTAAATTTTTAATTTTAGCAGTAATTTTAATATGTAAAGCACTAGTATATTTTTCCATATTATTATATATGTATTTTAATATTTTAACATGTTAGTGTCTGTTTTAAGGCTAAAATTATTTTATTTTTATTTGGACATGAGCTCATAAATTTGTATTTTGGCATAAATAAAGTATTTGTATTTGTTATGAATGAATTCTCTGTTGTTACAATAAGATTTGAAAGTTTTGATTAGGTCGGTACAAGGTACCCCAAGTATGGGGGATGCCCATACTAAACTAAGGTATAGGTAATTTGTAAAGTCTGAAAATAGTTCCTGTAGTTTAATTGTTGATGCTAAAAATAATTTCTATAGTTCACCGGTTTCATGATCCCAGAAGATAGTTGCCCCTATGGCAAATAGTACCCAGTGACGAATGGTTCCTGTTCAAAATTTATGTTTTATTTGATTAAAATCTAATTCATTTTTATTTACCAAGTCCTACAACTTTTGAAACTTTAACGGCAACATAGGTGCTGCTTTGCGTGTTATCTTCTGTGTCACTTTCAAATTCACTTTGCTCTGCTAATGGGACGCTGCAGCTACTTTGTAGGTGTTCTTGTGTAGCATTGCGCATCCATCTAAAAAATACCGAGAATCTATTTAATTTGGCCAAAAATTTAAAATTAGGTGATAAGAGTTAAGAAAGTTAACTATTTTTTTATATTAGACAATCCACTAAGGCTGATAACCTAAATAATAAAGTACAGGGTGTCCCATTTTGGTTTCAACCGCGAGGTATCTCATTTATTATTAAAGATAGAACCTTGCTGTTATCGCGAACCTGAGCTACTTTTTTGTGAAACTAAAGATGCCATAAACAAAGCCATCATAGCCATCTTAGTTTCTGAGCTACAGGGCAATTTTGAACATTTTACATTTTCAGGTACCCTTTGTATCTCGGTTGGTAACCTATCAAAATATAAAAACGAATTCTTATATAATTCTTAAATAATATAATGTTTGTCAAAAATAAAATTTCATTCTTACCAAGTTTTTTAAAAATACAGGGTGAGCCAAAAGTTCCTAGATGATTTTCAAAATTAATAACTTTTTTCAGGTAATTTACTTTAATTTTATTTTTGGATATTTGAAATGCTACTGTGGGAGTTATATAATGAAGAGACTTAGCGTCCAACAAAAAACAGAAATCGTGAAATTTTATTTTAAAAATAATTATTCATTTATTTCTACTCAGGAGCCAATCGGCGATATTTCAATGAGAGAAACGGTTTTGTCAATACCCAAAACAGCAGAATTTTGGAAACGAAAAATCCTAGGGCTCTTCATCAGCGTCAAGTACACACCATTAAATGTACTGTTTGGTGTGGGATAACAGTGGGTTGGATTTTTGGGCCATATTTTTTCAAGATAATGATGGGAATGCCCTTACTGATAATAAAGAGCGATACAGAGGGATGATACAAAAAAATTGCGTCCTGCAATCCAAAATAGATCAGAGATGTGGCTCCAACAAGATGGAGCCACAGCTCATACAGCTGAACCAACACTTGAACTGTTACGAGAATCCTACGCGCTCTCGGTCTGACAGCCACCGACATTTACTAGTGAGGTTATATAAAAGGAAGAGTCTTTAAAAATAAATCTCGAACGATACGCCAACTAATGGAAAATAGCCGAGCAGAAATTCAAGCGATACAACAAGAACAACTTGCTGCAGTTTTGGAAAATACCCTCGAAAGAGCCGTTATGTGCGAAAATTGAAAACATTTACAAGATGTTATTTTCCATAAGTAATGTAAAAAAACTCTATTATGGAGCTCCATTTTGGTAAAAAGATGACTAAAACATATTATGATAAAAAAAGTTATTATAGTTTTAAATCACCTAGGGACTTTTGGCCCAACCTGTATAAAACACTATGGGTTTATTTCTATAAACAACGACAAAATTCCCAATATTTATAATTCACATCCAAAATTTTGCAGTAAGCCATGCAAACAAGCAGTTTACGGTTTTTTTATTGACTTGATTATTATAGTGGTGCTTACTTTTCAAATTTCAAAATTGAATTTTGATATTTCATTTAATTAGGTATGTTTTTTTATTTTTACATAAATATGGGGGTAATTTTCTAGAAACCTGCGGCAACTCCGATTTTAACGAAATTTGGTATACGAGGGTTTTTTGGGGCGCTGATCACGTATCTGAAAGAATTTTTTGGCGGAAACGTTTCGTTCTCTAGATATTCATCATCAAAGTTCAAATTTGAACTAAGCTTATTTTTGCTATATTCCCCTTCTTTTTGCACACAATTCTTGATTTAAAGCTAAAGTGTCAAACAATATTTGATTTTCAGCTTTTAAAACCCCGTTTTTCTACGTTTTTTACATTATTTTTGCATTAAATTGCGTGGCTTTTCTTTGATAATGCGGCAACCATACATACACTTAGGGCTTCATGGCACACTGGGATTGAAAAGATTCAAAGTATAGCTATGCAACTTAATACAAAAATAATGTAAAATACGTAAAAAAAGGGGTTTCAAAATGTGAAAATTAAATATTGTGTGCCAATTTAGCTTTAAATCAAGAATTGTGTGCAAAAAGAAGGGGGAATATTGTAAAAATAGGATTAGTTTAAATTTCAAGTCTAATAATGAATATCTCAAGAACGAAACGTTTCCGCCAAAAATTCGGTAATTTTCTAGAAACCGGCGGCAACTCCGATTTTGACGAAATTTGGTATACGGGGGTTTTTGGGGCGCTGATCACGAATCTGAAAGAATTATTTGGCGGAAACGTTTCGTTTTCGAGATATCCATCATCAAAGTTGGCATTTGAACTAAGCTTATTTTCACTATATTCCCCCTTCTTTTTGCACACAATTCTTGATTTAAAGCTAAAGTGTTACAAGATATTTGATTTTCACCTTTTAAAACCCCGTTTTTCTACGTTTTTCACATTATTTTTGCATTAAATTGCGTGGCTTTTCTTTGATAATGCGGCAACCATAAATACACATAGGGCTTCATGGCACACGGAGATTAAAATGATTCAAAGTATAGCTATGCAATTTAATGCAAAAATAATGTAAAATACGTAAAAAAACGGCGTCTTAAAAGGTGAAAATCAATTATTGTGTGCCACTTTAGCTTTAAATCAAGAATTGTGTGCAAAAAGAAGGGTGAATATTGTAAAAATAGGATTAGTTTAAATTTCAAGTCTGATGATGAATATCTCGAGAACGAAAAGTTTCCGCCAAAAATTCTTTCAGATTCGTGACCAGGGCCCCAAAACCCCCGTATACCAAATTTCGTCAAAATCGGAGTTGCCGCCGGTTTCTAGAAAATTATCAAAAATTCTTTTAGATTCCTAATCAGGGCCCCAAAAACCCCGTATACCAAATTTCGTCAAAATCGGAGTTGCCGCAGGTTTCTAGAAAATTACCAATATGGGTATGTAGCACTAACATGAGCAACATTATTAATTTTTACATAGTTGTTATTGATTTTTTTATTGTTAGCATATTATATTTAGTTTATTCTTGATTCAGAAAATCATAAATAAAAAATGTATTGCTTTGGGTTAAGAAGTTAGAAACCATAGTTCCAACAAAAAAAATTGTGTTGCATTGATTGAAAATGTCAATAAATATAATAGATGAATAAGCATTTTATGAATAGAAAATAAAAATAGAATATAAAATTATTTAGTAAAAACCATTTACTAATTCAAAATTTTGCTCAAGAAAGTGTTACCAACCTTGATTTATATAACAACAGAAAAGCCACACAATTTAATGCAAAAATAATGTAAAAACGTAGAAAAACGAGGTTTTAAAAGGTGAAAATCAAATCTTGTGTGACACTTTAGCTTTAAATCAAGAATTGTGTGCAAAAGAAGGGGGAATATAGTGAAAATAAGCTTGGTGCAAATTTAACTTTGATGATGGATATCAGAACAAAACGTTTCCGCCAAAAAATCTTTCAGATTCTTGATCAGTGCCCCAAAAATATACCAAATTTTGTTAAAATCGGAGTTGGCGCAGATTTCTAGAAAATAAACATTTTTTTAAGTATGGTTAGGTACTTATTTTGTGGGTAATTTTTACTTACCAGCTTATTCCCTGTTTAACAAAATTCGAAATAAAGTTTTTTGGTGATGATTTTAAATCCGAAGTTAGTTTTTTTAGAAATTTCAACTTTTTAATTTTCAAGCCTCTCAAAACTATATAAGTTTGCCTGCTCCATAAAAAATTTACATCCAAACCAGATAATTTTAGGATAATACCTATTTTTACAGGATAAATTCATTTTTACAGTTATTTATACAGTATTTTCATTTAAAAACAACATATTTTAATTAAAAACCGCCGGTAAAACTTAATTTATTTTACTTTAAAAAGGACGCGCAAAACAATTGAAAAACGTCAACCACTCCTTTTATTTGAACCAGAGCTGTCTAGATATTTTTATTCAGTACTAGGTAGATGTTTTGAAAATCTTTTAAAAATCAATACACATATTTTCTCACAAAAAAATAGTCCAAGCTAACATCAATCAAATGTGGAAATAAGAACCAGTAGGTAAATACTGAGAGTAAATGTTATATTTAGGTAAAAAAGGCCGCCATTTGCCAATAAATCCAAACATCTTTAAAAATTCTCCAAAAAGCATAACTCATATTTTTTCTGATGCATAATTTCGTTTTTCTTTAGAATTAATTATTGTTTTCAGATCGTTTTTTTCAAATTCAATTAAATAAACTTACCACATAAAAATATGTGGTTTGTCATAATTTTAATGTTATAGAAAATTAGTAGAAATGTTTACTAATGATATAGTTTTTGTAAACTTCCAGTCTTTCAGATACAAAATTTACTTTAATTGACCTATTTTAAAGTCGGGAGTCTGTCATAAGTTTGTAGAAATATTTTCCGAAAACCCTGAGTAAATCACAAATAAAAATAAAACAACACAATAAAATTACACATAATTTAATATAGCTCAGATGAAAACTTTACCTGTCTAAGACTGCTAACCGTATTGAAGCAAAAACAGCAAAAGCAGAAGCATTTGGTGGTAACTCTATTTCAGGAGCTGACTGCATGTCATTTTCAAAAAGTAGCTCAATTTTTTTTTGCTTTGATCGTGATTTTGGACACTTTTTCTTCATCTTTTTCCAATCCAATCTCTTACTAAAAAAATTTATCACTGTGACAAAACTGAGCAAAACTAACAAAATCGGTACAGAATAGCTACAACCGACTAACAAAACAAAAGAGAAGAGTTTTTAAACAATCAAGTACATGGGGTGCACCATTTAGAATTATGTTTAATTTATGCAATATTTATTTTGCTTCCATTACGAACTTAGTCTTTGATACAAGTCTGTTATTTTTCTTAAGTTTGTTAGTTTTGTTTATTAACCTAGATTTCCTACCTATGTTGTTAAACTGTTAAAAACAATTATGTAAAAATAGTTTTTAAGACTTTTACAAAGATATAAACATTATATTTTAATCAGTCTATTGCTAAAAAATATATATTATTTTAAGCTCCTTACCGAAAACTATCAGGATTTGCTTTGTAAGATCTGTGGTGTAACAAGCCATAATTTTCAGACTCTGGCAGCATTTCTTAAATGATTTTTTTTTAAGAAAGCTCTTTAATCCTGCATTTTATTCTTGCAGTGTTATTAAAATCATGTAGGACTTGTATTGATTTTTTATGTATGAATCATCCTGGAAGAAAATCGCCCCACGAAATTTGAAGTTATATTAGCATTAAGCATTAGAATTAATAGGTGATCAAATTTTTGTAAAATAATTATTAAAATAGTATTTCTTTTTGTTTACACAAAACGTTATACACATAAATACATAAACAAGTGAAGGGTTGAAGTGAAAATAATTTTGACCAATTTTGACGAAACTTTAAGCACGCCCAATAACTGTCATGTCTGAAAAGTAAGGTTAAAACTCCGTCATCAGCTGTTTACATGTGAGTTTAGCGGTAAAAAAGCTTTGTGCTTTTTTATAAAAATGTTTTTGTAAAGAAACATTTTTATTAGTAATATAAAAACAATATTTTGTAACTATATTTAGTTTAGTACTTGTTGCTTTAAAATCCGGCGGAAGGTCCTAGTTAAAAATAGCCAATAAAAATTCGTAAATTTTCAGTTTGGATTTTACAAATTTATTTGTTAGGTAAGTTTTATTTGTATATTTCTATTTATTACTAATCGGGAAAGTGCTCTCTGCAGTGCAAAATATAATTTAAGACGCAAAGAGTAATTGGAGGTTTTTAATTCAAGAGTAATCACATTTAAAAACTAATTTTTGAAGTGGGGTGCATATTAAACTTGGAGGGGATAATTTAGAGGTCTCATATTATTTTCGCCATAAATAAGTTTTTAATCATTAGGTAAATTTTGACGAACTAAAATATTTTACGAAGGAGTGTTAAGTTTGAAAATCAAACTAACATTGTTTTTACCATATTCTCTCTTCTTTTATTACACAATTTTTGATTTAACACTAAAATTTGGTTTATTTTTAGTAATAAATTGGAATATTTTGTTTGTTAAACCAAAATATATTTTGTGTTTATGTTTTAATCTTAACCAATTTATTTTATTCATTATTTAGACTTCTTAGAAGTACATCCTTAACCAAATTCATAGGAAAGTGTAACTCAAAGTTTTAATATCTGTTTGTATACAGAGTGTCCACTAGTTAATAGTACAAGATGAAACCACAATTTATCGATTTAACTAAACATACCTACAATTAAAAGTTGATAATAAGGAAAATACACTTAAATGCTCATATCTTGTCAACGATTGTTCAAAATTACTCTAATAGCCGTTTTCACCAATGTTTTAGCTGATAGTATTGACAAGATAAAACTTACGGTGATTTGAAGAAAACTCTCAGTATGTTATGTTTTTGTTGTCTTTTTTGGGTCTGAGTTAGTTGTGGCATTTAATATGAAGTCAATATGTAGTAAATGCCTGTTTAAAAGAAAAGTAATACCAGAAAAATAAATCTTAGCAAACAGATAACTATCAGGCTGACAACTCTGATAATGATGAATATGGCGGTTAGAAAGCATAACTTTTTGTGTAGAAAGTATAGGAGAGTTCATTGTTTTACTTAGATGGTATATACTGAGGTATATACAGGGTAGCAGCATTTAACACATAATAATTAACATCGGATCTGTAGAGGTCATGTCAAAAAACTAGATACTGAGTTTTTAACAATATTCAAAAACATCAAAAGAAATGAAAAATATTCTTTTCACTTTAACACCCCTTATTTTCTACATTATTTACTTTTAAATATAGGTATAGGTTTCTCTGGGTACCATTAATGAGTAGACACTCTCTATATAGGTTTATTGTAAATTTTAGTTCCAAAAGTCCTATGTTTATCTAAATGTTAACAATGAAAAAGTTGTAAGTTTTTGTAGTGATATTTGTTTCTAGTGGTTAGTTCTTGTGTAATATTGTTATCTTTATAAGTAGCAACAAAAGTGTCATCTAAATGTCCACCATACAAAAATAATGAAGATAATGATAGTATTTTATAATAACCTATTAAAAATATGGCCTATAAAGATTGATAAGGTGATAAAGTAAAGGACATATGACCATGTTACAATTTGTTTATAATGTGTAGTTGCTATTATAATATGTATTGCTATTAGTAAAGAAATGTATAATTCTATAATATGTAATGGAATAATTGTTCATATGAATAAAACAGAAGCAAATGATTTTATTTAAGTTTTTTGAGATAAATACATTTAGCTTTAATGCAGTTTTTCATAAAACACAATTTCTAGAATACCTCTAAATTTTACTGCTCGTTTTCTATTTATGGATTATAAAAAGTTTTTTAATCATTTAAAATCCAAATTCGGAGTCATTTCCGGTAAAACCGGAAGTGACCAGAAAATGGAAAATATTCAAAAATTACCCCTATATTTTTTTTTACTATAAATACTAGATTATTCTAGAACTTATGACTTATCAAGTACATTCGTTGACATCCGGTTTATCAGTTTTTTGTAATTTTATAAAAAATGTTTACCAACTGATGTGGAGTTAAATTTGTCCCACTAATTGAGGCGGCCAAAAATGTATTGTGTCAAAAAATCACATACTGAGATTTGGTTATAATTTTAACGAAGTGAGTTCGTTTAAGAAATTGCTAGCAGAGCGAGCAGATGCAGAGAAAAGTCACATCCCTTTGGAGCTAACAGAGCTGATAGCAGTTACCGAACGCGTTCTAAAACATTTGACAGTTCGACCTACTTGCGAATGAATGGCCATTTACGTGATCTGTCATATCTTCGGGATTAAGGCAAACAAATTCGCAAATTTTACAAGAATACAGTAAACAACCAACTAAATCTTCTGATTCCATGTCTTTTTTGAAAAAATGACAATATTTTGAAATTTCTCGTTTTCCAACCTATAAATGACCTGATTTTGCGTTTTCTATTTTTGACACATTATCTCCGCTCGGCGATTTGACCTGAGGCGATCCGAGCTTGCTCCGAGCATTCAGATCTTCAATTATCGAACACAGAGCAGATCTAGTTAAGCTTACAGATGTACTAAACGAACGGAAAATTTGACAGTCGGGCGTTTCGAGGTAATAGATTAGTAATAAACGAACTCACTTACGGTTATTTTAAATTATTTCCTTGTATAAAATTTAAACTAATCAAAAAATTGTGTCCAATGGTATTTAATGGTTTGAATATACTTGACTCCATACTGCCGCCCTTAGTTAAAACGTTCTTAACTACATTTTTAAGAAATGTTGGCCTATGTGCATATACAAGTTATTCTATGCATTATTTATCTATTCTTCCAAGTAACAACGTCCTAACTTTATTGACACAACACACACAATGAAGTTATGACGTTGTTAACTTGGGAGAATAGATAAATAATGCATAAAATAACTGGTATATGCATATAAGAAAACATATTTACAAAAATGTAGTTAAGACGTTTTAACTAACGACGGCAGCATATACAGTGTGTCCCAGGACATGTGTTACAAGAGGACAGATGGACCAAAAATTTTGGAAATTTTAAACGTCCATTTGGAAAAACTGGTCGCATGGTCCAAAACTAATAAATACAAAATGTTTCTCCTATTTGTAATATACAGGGCGAGTTAGTATAACTAAAAATCTAAAACATGACCAAGAGTAAAGTACCTTTATTTTTAAAAGTAAGACATGATTTTATAAGTAAATGTTGAAGAGAATTAAATTTTATGTCAAAATTTAAAGTAAAAAAAAGTATATTTTTGTCAATTTTTACATTGTGCATTAACAGTTTTTAAAATACATTACTTACTTGACTTAAGGCATCGTATTAAAAAATATATATATTTAAAATTATCAAATTTTCTTCTAAATTTTGCTCCGTCTGTCCATTATTTAAGTTGTAATGTGTAATGGAAAAAATTAACAATTAAGTACATGTTCTTTTACTCTCATGCTTTAATTTTAAGTTTTCTTCATTTCTTTAATTCTCTACAACATTTACTTGTACAATTTTGTCCTATTTTTAAAAATAAAAGTAGTTAGTTCCTGGGCATTTTTCATATTTTTAGTTATAACTCGCCCTGTATAATACCAATTGGAGTAAAATGTTGTATTTATTAGTTCTGGACCATGCGAATCAGTTTTCCCCAAATATCGTTTTAAAATTCTAGGAGCTCGTACTCTGTAACGCAATAGAAAAGAAATTTCCTTTCTACGCAATGTAAATCATATGGACATTTTAAGAAATTTCTTTTCTATTGAGTTACAGAGTACGGGCTCAAAATCTTTGGTCCATTTGTCCTCTTGTAACCCATATCCTGGGACACACTGCATACAAATGGAAAAACCGTTAGTCTGATGTGACAAAACCTTTATTGACCGCCACCTCCTCAATTATAGGACGTATGTACCATTGTGTCCAAAAAAACAAGTGGGACATTAAAATTCTAGTGTTGGAAGTGTCTCCTGGTCTATAAGAAATGACTTTCCCGTATTTGGAAAACTTTTGACGTGGTTGTCACAAAATTACAATGGCTACGTTCATCCGACATCAGCAGCTTTTTGTAAGCACAAAGCGATTCAGCGGAAAAACGAACCAGCAGTTGGCAAGTCTCTGAACGCTTCGCTTATTAACTATCTATCTCTTTGTTTTATGGCTCTGATACTAAGTCAATTCGCCAGTTCTCCCGTTCCGGTCATATAAGCTATTGCTTATAAGCTTTCCCGGCTTTGTCCTTGGAAAATCTGGATAATCGAGCTCAAAACTCCCAGACTATCCTAGCATATGAATAAGAAACACTTGTAAACATCAACAACAGCGATTAACTTCTGAACATGCATAAATTGCGACTATCAAGCCAGCGGCTGCTACTGGTATCGCGCATAACCGTCACTTTCACTACTGACGTATTTCCGCATGGCATGCGCACCTCCTCGACCATACGAGGACATCATGTGTTCAACACCAAAACGTAAAGTTCGACATTTCAGTTAAAAATATAACCAAAATTTGACAGATGACTAACAGAACTTCCCAAAGGTTGACATTTGCGCAAGCCCAAATAAATGCTGAGTTTGGTTAGCATAAATAAAGACCGCTTTGTAAAATGGACATCTGCTGAGTTAAAGCAGCTTGTCATCCGGTCGGGTGAACGCGACCGCTTACCAAAGTAACTCAGCCGCTGACGTCGGCTGAACGTTACTCGCAATGCTTTGACAACATCAAAGCATAATATCCTAATAGACCAGAAGATAAAACTAGAATTTGTGGTCCCAGTCTTCTTCTTGGCACGGTTCATTATGTCGTCGTCAATATCACGAAGTGGCGTATCAATTTCACAAGAGTGCTTTTAAGGTATTTTTGTGCAACTTTTTTTTCTTAGTAAAATAAAATAAGTTAATTATCATATTTCCGTAACTTTAAGGCTACCAAAATTTAACTTGTGCCAATTCATGATATTAAAGAGCATTGTTTTTAAGCAATAATATCGGCGCTAGTCAGTGTTCCTAATTTTTGAGATACGCCACTATGATATTGCCGACGATGTGTGGAGACGATAGTCGTTTAGTGATTTATTGTGTCAAGTTTCAATCTTGTTATCTCTGTAACATAATTTTGTTTTATTTCTTTTATGATATTATACTGTCGACGTCTTGCCACTTCAAGACATTCATGAGCAATTTTGGCCAATGTATGAAAAGGAGACGGTCTAAAGCAACAACAAAGCGATACCGATGCATAATTCTATCCGAAATGTTTACATGCAAGTTTTATTTGTCTAATCTCTATCTGGTAGTGTTCCACTACCAGAAATTCCGATTGAACGCTTAAACTGGCACGAAGTTTGCAGGTAGAGATTAGACACACTCAGAATCTTGCAAGGTAGGTTGACACGTCAGTCTCGCTTTGTCGTTGCTTCAGACCATCTCCTTTCCACGCATTGGCAAAAATTGGCCATGATCGTTTTAAGGTGGCATGATATATACATCTTTGTCTTGCAATATATTAATGTGCTTGCTATTTAATTGTGTATACTTTTTATAATATAAAATATAGTAACAGTGATATCATTATAGATTTGCACATTACCGAAATAACAATCAGTCAAATTATTAGCTTATTGTTTCTTAAAATTATAACTAAAAATATTAGTTATTCTTAATATATTTCCGAGTATACCGGTATGGAAACCAAAACGCCGACTTTAGAAAATACGTATGTTTAACTTTTTCTCAAAAAAATAATTTTTTATCCATTTGTCCTCTTGTTAACCTCATCCGTGGACAGTTTGTATATATAAAATCTCTTTTCAATGATATATCACAACATGCGTTTATGTTAACATGCGGTCAGAGCGTACTTTCAAAGAAAATCTAATACGGCCTTTATTTCTGCTTTAAAAAATTATTTATGCTTATTGATAGTAGACTGTGGAAATCAAGAAATAAACAAACTGGCGTATATTACTTTCTCATACATTAATACAGGGTGTCGCAACAATGTAGACAATTTTTCAGGTTTATATAGAGCACATAAAAATAATATGACAAGTTTCTATATTGTGTTTTCCTAAAGCCACTTTTTACAGACTTACATATGTGTCCGTCTTTATGAAGAGTGGTTCTACTAAACAACTTAAACGCGAATATATCGATAACCATTGC
>JACEGR010011121.1:0-16113 GCA_014170235.1 Listronotus bonariensis | reverse complement strand
GTTTTGAGAATTGGTATCCATGTTTTATTGATTTTCATTGATTCTTCTGTTTTATTAAAGTTGGTATGTTTGTGTATCTCTATGGCTTCCCTGTATAGTATGGCATGGTAGGATGAGGTATTAGCAAGAACCTGGGTATTTTAAAATTTAATGTGGTGCTCTGTACCTGAAAATGTGTGCTTCGCTACGGCTGATTTTTCTGTCTGTCCCAGGCGGCATTTAGCTTTATGTTCTTTAATTCTTGTGTTGATCGATCTCTTGGTCGTTCCGATATACACACCGTTAAGTTCTTTTTATCAGCTTTTGCGTTGGGTCTTGAGGTAACTTCTTGTATGTAATTGGGTCAAGCAAAAAGCTAAAGTGCCGAAGAACAACCTAGAACCGAAGAAATCCAAAGCCATACGCAAATTAAATAAAGATAAAGACATCCTTGTTTTATCAGCTGACGAGGGTAATGCCACAGTAGTAATGAACACCGCAGATTATAAGACAGAAATCAAGGACTTACTAGACTCAATTACATTCAAGGAGTTACCTCAAGACTCAACTCAAAAGCTGATAAAAAGAACTAAAATGCTAATTAATAATTTCTGCCTTGAAAATGATGTCAAAAAGAAGATATGCAAAAGCGAAGCAATGGCACCACGACTCTACGGTCTTCCCAAAATTCACAATGCCAACGTTCCCTTACGTCCCAAAGTCGGTGCTATCGAATCGCCGACGTACAACTTGGCCAAGCATTTAACATCGCTCCTGCACCCATACATTGGGCAAACTAAGACGTACGTTAAAGATTTAGGTCACTTCATTGCTAAAATCAAAGACCCAAAACATAAAGATGGAGACATGTTGGTAAGTTTTGATGTGGTATCGCTCTTTACAAAGGTACCTCTAAACGACGCAACGAATCATATTAGTGCAATATTTGCAAAGGACATACCTATCTGATCTTTTTAAACATTGCCTGACGACCACATACTTTACATGGGACCAGACGATCTATAAACAAACTGGAAAAAGGAGTAGCAATGGGAAGCCCACTCAACCAACGGCAAGAGCCTTTTATCATACATTCCGAGGGTAACGGACAGAATAGGTCGCCTACTAAAAAAAAGGAAATTTTAAAAATATAAATAATCCTACAAGCAAAGTAAAAGAGTGTTTAAGATTGCCCAAGGACAAAAGGGACTCCACTGGCGTGCCCAGGAGTTTATCGGATACTGTGTACATGTCGCAGTGTGTATATCGACCAGGAGATCGATCAACTCAAGAATTAAAGAACATAAAGCTGACTGCCGCCTGGAGTAGGCCCCGTCCACCCAAGGTGCCTATAAATACTCGCTGCGTCCGCGCCGGGACACAGTAGAACGCAAGTAGTCTACTACGAACCTTCTGAGGATGCCAACCACTCGCGCTAGCAAAACGTCAAGGAAACAAAATCTACAACGACGCGACAGCCAAATAGTCCAAAAACTTAAGTTTAGTGAAGGGGAGAAGTAACTTTTTAAACTCCTGTATTTTAGTGCTCTAGTTAAGAAGTTCTTTAGGAGTTAATTTTATTGACCTAAGTTCAAGAAAAATATATATTTTTTAAAATACATATATATTATTGGTCAAGAAATTATAAAAACAAAAGAAAAACGGTATAATTAGTTAATATCGCTACTAGCAACCGCCTTAAAGATACCTATGTTCTTTATGGAACCACTACCAAGGCAGTGCAGTGGTTAGACTGACATAAGTTTTTTTTTTTTAAAGATGGCTATTTCAATTTGTGTAAAAAAATTGTTTTTTCTACAGGTATCGAAAAAATATCTGATTTTTACAAATACTTTCTCAAGGGCGATATTTTAAAAAATATATTTTTGTTTCTTAAACATAGTGTATTATTTAAGAGACGATTAAAAATCAGTTTTTTTTAAATTAATATCTGCTTGATTTTTTAAGATAATATACTTTTTTATAATTGGTTTTAATAATATTGTGCATACTGTATTCCATATTATCGCAGCATTTAATTATTTATAATAATTTTAAAGGCACATAGGTACTCTTTTATTACTCTTATAGAATTTATTTTAAAATAAAAGTCAGTAGCGTCGCCTATGTAATTAAACTTTATTTTGGTAAATATTTCTCAAAGATTTCGTGAGTACTACATATTTTGTATTTAAGTTTTAAATTGTTTTTACAATTAAAAAAATTACCATTTATATCGATAAGGTTTTTTTAAGTTATTAATGGCGTAGATATAATATTTTATAAATGTCCTTTTACTAAAAAGAAAAAATCATTGCATCGTCGTAATAATTTGTAATTTGAATTTCTTTAGGATATTTCAAAAACACACGTTTATTTTTTTTATTTTATTAAAAAAAAACATATAGGACGTTTCCAAAATCATAGCTTTCACATTTGTATTTTTTCTAGGGAAAGCAGGGTATAAATAGCTAGATGATTTTGAAGAGAAAGTTTAAATAAACTTTGTATTTTGTTTGCAAAAATTTTAGGAGGTAATTTTCCACCAAAGCATAAGAAAAAACTTCATATGGGCATATGTCCTAAACGTCATAGTTTATTAAACTAAGTGTTAAATTTTTTGAAATATATTTTTTTTATAATAACTTTTATATTTATTCATATATTTTTAAAAATTTTGAAGACGCACCCTTTGCACTAAAAGACATTTTTTGACATACAAGAAAAAAATGTATCAATGTCGTTCATGAGGGGTTTAAGGTAAATATTTTTAGGACTACACGCACTAGCGTACAGTGCATTTTTTTTAAATAAAAATATTTTTTTAAATCTCCATTTATTTTAGAACAAATGTGATTTTTTGACTTTTATTTGTTTGATGTAATTATACCCTGTATTTTTAGCCATTAATAAAATTACACCTTCTATACTTTAGTATGCGTTTTAAAAGAATATTAAACAATACAGAGGGTTTTTACCATTAACAACATTTACCTCCGTTCTAGAGAAAATTAGGCGGAAATTAAATATTCTGGATGATTTTAAACTTTATTTTTGTCTAGAAGGGGTGAGCAAAGATTTTCTTTGTCCTTTCAGTTCCGCTACACATGAAACGTACGAACGCCCTAGGCCCTACGCCTGATGCATTGATCTTTCACATGCAGGCACAGCGCGTACGCGTTAAGCTGCGTCCCGACTTGCCACAATTCGCAAAACATCCGTCCAAACAAACCAACCTTTTTGCGCGCTCTTTTGATGCAAAAACTGACAAGCTCCAAATCACCGCGGAATCATTTCCCAAGCCCTTATAAGGACGTGAATTCCGTCCACGTCCACGTCCGCGTTATGTGGGGCTATATGGCGCGCTATTCGGCGCGGCGAATTGTTGCAAGTCTGGACGCAGCATTATGTAACATTACTTATAATACAAAACTTTTTGTCAGGCCTAGAGCGTAGGGCGTCTCGTACGTCTCAAGTTTTACAGGACTAAGTGTTTATGTTTAGGTTTTGTCAAGTTTATTTTAAGTAAAAAATTTAGAGAAGATATTTTTCAACTTATAAAAATAAGATACTTTGGCCAATACACTAGTCCAAAGGGCCAACAAGACGAAAAAAAGATTTAAAGGTTGTTATAATGTAAAAATGTTAATTTACGCCGAAAATTACCATAAAAACAAAACAAAAAAATTAGTTAAAACATGGTGGTCAGCCGGTATACAGTTTGGTCCTTTTAGTGTGCAGCAAATAAGAAACTTTTTTATTTGCAATTTGTCAGATTTTACTAGATGAGATAAAAATAAAGTTTGTTGTCAATAAAAGTAGTTAAATTGTTTAGGACTTAATAACATAAAAATAAATTTATACATAATTATGTCCAGAACTACGTTATTTTTTATTTAAAGTATATCTTGGTATACTTTGTTAAAAAGCTTATTAAAAGACATTTTTAAAAATGTCATAGCCAGCTATGGTTTTTTTAAATGCAAGTTTATGTCACAAGAATAAATATATTAACCAGAAGGATATCTCTTTTACCTTGAGCGGCGCAGGCTGTGACCTTCGAGGGCTACTAAACCGAAATTCTAAACCGAAATTGCCAGTGCAGTAGTGAAAGGCGAAGCAACGACTCGGTAACGGTCAATGTATTTTATATAGTTTATTGCGATACGTTTTATTTTTCTGGACTATAATATTCTGTTTAGTGATTTTTCTGTGAATCTAAATGAAGATGTTACGAAAAAAATGAAATTTATTACTGGTTTTAAAATTAGTATTAATTCTATTATCAATTTATGGAATTTTCTTCAAACAAAAAAAGCTCATTTTCTTTTTACTAGACGACTAAATCAGGATCCATTTGAAAATTTTTTGGCATTATAAGACAGCAAAATACAAATTGCGTCAATCCAACTGCAAGACAATTCCAAACAAGTTTTAGAAAAGTTTTGGTGTCAGATTGCTTAACTCTGGCACAGAAAACTGTGAAAATGATATGAATAATTTGCTTCCAAGAGTATCCGATGTAATTAAACAGAATGATAATTTTCCTATTATTAAACCTCCAACAGTGTTAGAAAGAGCGGATATACCAATTATTATTGACACAAGTTACCAAAAAGATACACTGCTGGAAACTAATTTCGTAAGATATTTTGCTGGATATCTAATTAAAAAATGTTTAGCTGTACATTCTTGCGAAATTTGTGAGGCATATTCAAAGGCATATCAAGATCTAGATAAAACGACTTTGTTTTGTTACCATAAAGCATATAAAAATGCTAATTTAGACGTATTTGGAAATTTGAATATGCCTCACAATGACTTTGTAAAGTTTATTTCATTATTAGAAACTTTATTTCAAATAAATTTTGAAAGTATTGTAATACAAAAAAATTAATTCAAAAGTTTGAAAATATCTGCAAAAATACTAGTTTTTTACATCCTTGTGAAAATTTTCCAATTAATTATTTAATTAAATTATTTGGTAGAGTTAGATTATTCCATACACTCAAATGTATAAACAAGAATTTCAAAAATGTTAAAAATAGAAAAATTGTCATATGGAAAAATAAATAGACACTTGTGTAAATTATACAATACATATTTTAAAAAACTGAAGCGTATCCAGAGTAAATATTATGATAGAAATGTCAATTGCCAACGATTTTATTATTTGTCTGATCAATACCCCAGATTGATGAGAAGATTGGTGCGATCTGGTAGCTAGGACTTACCGAATTATTTTTTAGCTTTTAGTACAATAAAACCGTTTAACATAAAAAGTTTTTTTACATATTTTATTTTCAAGTTTTTAGTTTTGTTGTTAGCTGATACTTCTCATTCTATTGAGTTCGCCTTACTATAACTAACCAGAACTAACCAACGATTCTATATTGAAGTAGTTGTGGAAAATATGTAATTCGCCATTTTGCAGCAGCGTCCATCTTAAATTTTATTTTTTTATAGTGAGCTCTATTCTACCAACCAAGCCCTTTCATTTGATACCCATATTGAGGTAGTTGTGAGAAAATATATGTAATCCGCCATTTTGTGGCGGCGGCCATTTTGGATTTTAATTTTTTTATAGTGGGTTCTATTCTACCAATCAAGCCCTTCCATTTGATACCCATATTGAGGTATTTGTGAAAAAAAAATGTAATTCGCCATTTTGTGGCGGCGGCCATCTTGATTTTTTTTTTATAGTGAGCTCTATTCTACCAACCAAACCCTTTCATTTGATACCCATATTGAGGTAGTTGTGAGAAAAAATATGTAATCCGCCGTTTTGTGGCGGCGGCCATTTTGGATTTTAATTTTTTTATAGTGGGTTCTATTCTACCAATCAAGACCTTCCATTTGATACCCATATTGAGGTATTTGTGGAAAAAAATATATAATCCGCCATTTTGTGGCGGCGGCCATCTTGGATTTTATTTTTTTCATAGTGGGTTCTATTCTACCAATAAAGCCCTTTAATTTAATACCCATATTGAGGTTGTAGTAAAGTAATATGTAATCCGCCATTTTGTATCGGCGGCCATGTTGGATTTACAATCATAAAGAATATGTTATATTGTATTGTCATCAAGACTAAGGAAGTGTACCAAATTTCAGATCGATCGGTCGTCAGGAAGGGGTCAAATTTCAATTACTAGATTTGACCCAAAAAATAATTCCAAATAAATAACAAACAGGTCAAGTAAAACCGTTTAAAAATAGTTTTTACATCCTTGTGAACAATTTCCAATTAGTTATTTAATTAAATGGTTTGTTACAGTTAGACTATTCCATACCCTCAAATGGATAAATAGAAACTTCAAAAATATGAAAAATAGAAAATTGTCATATGCGAAAATAAATAGACACATTTCATAATAATTATTAATATATCTCAATACGACATATTATTAAAGCATCTGTTTTATTTGATTGCATAGATGTTATAAAATGCACTATAATAATATTAAAATATATTTTTAAGAGATAGGCGCCTAAACATGTTAATTTCTTAGGTACGCTCATGAAACGCCTGCAAAATATGCAGTTCGAGGTCATGAGACGCGCTAGAAGACATCAAAGAAGCCGCCTTCGAGATATCCTTCTGGTTAATATATTTATTCTTGTGTTTATGTTGTAGCTTTAAAACGGAGAACTACATTAAATATGGGATTATACCTTTCTATTGGGAAGATAATTTTCTACAAGTTTTCTATTTACACTTTTTTTTCTATTTCAAATAATAAGTAAGCTACAGAAAAAAAAATAGTGATTTGATTTTTTGACAAAACAAAAGGGATTTAAACTAAGCTCACAAAACTACAATCATTATTTTCTCTTTTAACCGTCTCTGTAACTGCAGCGGTTTTCTAGATCCTTGCACTAAACATTGAAAAAAACATACCCTGTATAGTCTGGATACGCGTTTAGAATATGCCATTGTTTTATAAAATTGTTGTATAACAATCTTATATAACATGGATGTATAACATTGCAATAAAACAATATTTAGTAAAACTATAATTGTCTTTGGTTGCATAGACTGGTCGCAGCTTTTTTGCGACTTACGCTACCGCACAGGGGGCTTTATTTGAAATGTGTGCTCCCGGGAACACGCGTGATCTTTTTGGTCGCTCAGGGAACGTCGACGCTCGTAAAGATCACGAATCGGTTTATTTGAAAACAAGGGAGCACGGATGTGTGCGTAATTTTAAAAAATCACATATTTACTGGTAACACTGCATGCAACTAATTCTGACCAATGAGAACCGTTTGTGTTTTGATTTTTGTATGACATCTTGCTAAGCATTTAAGGTTAGGTAATTAATGTTTAATGTCAGTGGTTTGTAATTATTTCTAATTTGGTCTGTTTATTTAATTAGTATTTATTATTTTATTAATATTATATGGAAAATCTAAATGCTAACGCTCGAACATGAGAATATTAAAACACCGACCTATGAGTATTTACACAACATTTAGGTTAGAAAATAAGAGCATGTCAAGCAACGTAAAATAAACAGAACCAATAAAATAGCCCAAAATGAAAAGAAATTAGAGAAAAATTTACTAGAAAGTGTTTCTGCAGGCAAGAAGAAAACTCTATTCTTCTTGGTGAACCCGTTAAATATACCAAAAAAGGAAAAATAAAGGAGATATAGTCAGGTAAACAATGTAAACAATACCTATAATAAAAGCAAATATTTTATCACAGCATTAGAAACTGCTACAGAGATTTAATTTTAGATAACTGTGCCAGCTGCTGAAAGCCTAACACAAAAGGGAACCCACTGCTGTAACCACAATCTTAGCATATCGAAGAAATCAACCAAAAACGTATTACGAGCTCATGTTTTGCTATTAGTTAAGAAGCCACGGTTCCTAAGGTATGCTAATACTTTACTTTGATAACAGTTACAGTTTGCCCACTGAAACGTACGAGACGACGCACAGTGTGTCGATATGGGTAAAAAAGTGGACATCTGGGTATAAAGTCAACATTGAAAATTACAATTTTTTTTCATTGTCACAAATTGGCAATACCCTAGGCTATGTTGGTGAACATTAATTTTTTTACAACTTTTAGTTTCCAAATAAATTCAATTGAAACTTGCCCTTCCCTAAGTCACAAAAATTTAGGCAAAAACATTGTCTATTAAAAAAATTGTACTACAAAAGTATTAGTTGTTTAAAAAAATATTTTTGTGTGCCAAATCTATTAACCTGATTGAAAAATTATGCAGTAATTACACGATAACGCTTTTTTTAATTTACAGTCTTTTTTTTATAAAGTTAACGTTTCCGTTGACTTATAAAAAAAGTTTACATTTGTATAACTTCGCAAATATCTTGTTTGACCGGACCACCTTTAGAGAAAAAAAAGCGCAAATTTTTTTTTGCTAATATTTGCTATTCTTAGAAAAAAATGCTTTTCTTTCACATGCTGCAGCGGTATTTATTTATTTTGCATTAGTCGATACGGATTCAAAACAAATTTGTAAATGAATCAAATAAATTGAGATTTAAGGTTTTGCATTAATCAAGCCAGGCCATGGTTAGGTTAATCTGTAAACTTAAAATATTTGTTTTACAGTATACAGGGTGATCATTTTTAAGTCGGCACTATTGCTAACTATTTTATTATTGGCGATAAGAAGTCGGTTAAATTAGAGAAGTAGTAGTATTTTTCCGCTGATTAACGTGCTGTAAAAAAAACAATTGAACATCGGGTTTTCGATTTATTGCAAAAATATATATTTTTTAAATGAAACACCCTGTATATTATATCAGCAATCGAAAGTTCTATCAGAAGTTTTAAACAAAGTCCTCATGTGTTATATCCAATTTTTAATAGTTTCGAAATATGGCCATCGTCGGGAATTTAATAGTAAACTGGCATTTTAAAAATAGAACACCCTGTATATTGCATTACCATTAAATAGATATTTTAAAGAGCTTTAAAAAATACCACATTTGATATGTCTATCTCTTGTAGTTTTGAAAATATGGCCATTCAAATCTAAAAAATAGTAGATATTAATGTCTATTTTATCTTTAACACTAAACTTAGTGCTTATAGCTTGAAGCTGTGGAAAATTTAACATAATTTTCAGATTTTGATGGCCATATTTTTAAAACTATAAGAGATAGACATATCAAATGTGGTATTTTCTTAAAGCTCTTTAAAATATCTATTTAATGGTGATGCAATATACAGGGTGTTCTATTTTTAAAATGCCAGTTTACTATCAAATTCCCGAGGATGGCCATATTTCCGAAACTATTAAAAATTGGATATAACACATGAGGACTTGGTTTAAAACTTCTTGATTAAACTTTCGATTGCTGATATAATATACAGGGTGTTTGTTTAAAAAATTATATTTTTTAAATAAATGGAAAACCCGATGTTCAATTGTTTTATTGTTGACCGCACGTTAATCAGCGGAAAAAATACTACTACTTCTCTAATTTACCCGACTTCGTATCTCCAATAATAAAGAAGTTAGCAATAGTGCCGATTTAAAACTGATCACCCTGTATACTGTAAAACAAATATTTTCGCACAATTTTATCAACATTCATGATTATTATATCAATACAAACATTCGCTAATTTAAAAGCATTGATGTCCATTTTTTTCAATTTCGTCACACTGTGCGACGCAAGAAGGCAGGGAAATAATATTCTGCATTATTCATTCTAATCAGAGGCGTGCAAATAAATAATTGCTTAACAGTTTAAATATGATAAAAATATGTAAGCAATAATTTATTTTTAAAAATGTAGTGGAAACTGCAAATATCTAAACATTTTTAATTATAAGGAGAATATCATCTCAGTAATATAATTAATAGCATCAGTGATACTAAAAGAATTCCAGATTCGACTGTCTTTTTGTTAATAATTTGTTTAACTATTCACACAACGTTTTGAGTAGTCCTATCTCTATCCGTTTTACACTTTACACTTGAAAACGGACAGAGATAGGACTGCCCGAAACGTTGTGTGAATATTTATAAATAAAGATTATGAAAGTCCGTAATTCCTTTAGTATGACTGATGAAGATAATTATTGTCTACCACATTCAAACAAAGTTAATAGGTAGCATTTTTTAATATATATATATATATAAAATATATTAATATAAAAATGTAAGAAAATAAATAAAACTGGAGAAAATAAATAAAAAATCTTACAGAATAAGGGTACAAAACAACAAAATTCTTGTACTAACGAAAAATGTTTAACAAAAAAAGGAAACTCTTGTATTTATGCACAAAAATGTAAAACTTCATTTAATATATTGTAGCAGAACGCTGTTAAAAAAAAACATTAGTGTTACTCGCTAAGGAAGAGGTATTGTCAGTACATTAACAAGAAAACTTATTAAAAACATATTTTCCATGATAATTGGGTTAATTTTAAATATAATTAAATATATAATATATTAATTATATTAAATTTTGCACAAAATACATTTTTTCCTTATAATTTTACGTACACAGCCACAAACCCTTAATAAACATTTGTACGTTTTAAAAAAAATTAACTTTTAACTTCTTCTTCGTCGTCTTCATTGTCATCGTCATCATCGGAGTTGTCCTCATCACTGCTCTCATTGCCAACTTGAATCATTAGAGGTTCTACTTCCTCCATGTATTGATCAGTCTCCCAAAATTTTTTTCAATGTCAATCACATGCCTGCAACATTTTTCCCAATCTGTGGGTGTAATAGACGCCAAACCCTGCTCAACAAGATGTAATAAACTTTTTAAAGATAGATCACCGGTCGTGTTGTGGCTACGTATAAAATGTTTTAATTGGGCCCATATCAACTCAATGGGGTTAAGTTGTGGAATATGGCCAGAAGAACGAATAATTCTATCTACTATATAGTTTTTTCATCACCTGTGCGCAAATTAGACTAAACTATTACATCCGTTTTTACAGTCAAGTCTATTTGCATAAATTTGTAAAGATTATCAGAAACGATGGAGTACGACGACGAATTGTTAGCATTAGCTAGTATTTGTTTAATTAAAAAAAAAAAAGATAAAAAACCTAGAATATCGCAGAAGAGTTGGATCGAAAAAAGAACCACTTACTTTCATAATAATTTAATAATAAAATAGAGTTCAATAAATTCCAAAAGAATTTTTTTTTCTTTCGCTGACATTATTATTACCACAAAAAAAACAAATAATGATAAAGACCCATCAAATAGAAAACGATAAATTAAAGCCACATTCACGCCAATACAATTATTATTTATTTACTACGCATGTCTTAAATTTGTATGTCGTTGACACACATGCATTTGCACCAACCACATGCAAATTATCTGACCATCCAGAATTTACACAAGCCAAACTTTTTTGCTTGCGCAAGTAAACGATTTTTGTTTACATGCTAAAATTTGTTTGCGCAAGTCAATTTGCGCAAATTGCATAAGCGTAAAACCCACCTTTAGGCTTGAAAGGAAAACAGATTTATTTATTTAATTTATTATTCAGTTACATCCATACCTACCTTAATTATTTTTGAATACGATGCAAAATCAAAATACTACTATCTACGGTATAATACCCATTCAAAACCACAACACTAAAAATTGTTAATGGGAAACAAATATTTTAAAAGCCGGGTAAGTACGGTAAGTACAATAAATTCCAAACCATTCGCATTCCCCGTCTATGTTGATGCGATGCTCCACCTCCTTGGAGGCTCGTTCCAGCGGTAACCAATCAGTAGACATTATTTGAGTGCTTATCTTGGTAAAGTAGCACTGTTGTCGGAAATTAAGAATGTAAAAACATTTTAGGGCGATATGAATAATAAAACATAGTATAAGCTGTTCATCTAAGAAAATAGAACAATAAAATAAAATATCTTTTGGGAATTAAAAATAAATCAATAACAAGGTGTAAACACGAACTGTATAAAATATAAAATATTATATTTAAAAAAGTATAAAATAGGTTCACAGCATTAGAATGAAAAACTGGCAACATCTTAAAAGCAACTTCAGTTTTTTTCCGCATTCTTTTCATCTGGATAGACTCAGTTGGCAGACACATCAAAGCCAGCTTTTAGTACAGCAGATCTTTGTTTTAATAATTGAAGTGACAGATTTACTAAAATTCAATTAACGTAAGAAGAGTTTCTGGCTTCAAAAAGAGCATTCATATGCAGCTTAAAGTTTTGTTATTTTTTGAACTATAGAATTTGAAAGAAAAATATAATTGGTAAATTATGAAGAGTTTGATACTAGAACGGCAAAGTTCCCCCGCTCTACAAATAAAAGTATAAATTTAGTCTAACCTATTGCCTTAAAGTAACAATAAATCATCTAAATATAAATAAGCCTTAGGTTTACATTATAAACTATCTCACTGAAAAGGAAACCAAAATAAATGAAGGTAAAAAGAATTTAAAATGTTTGTCTTTGTGCTTACATTTACAGTAGCCGGACGGACCCAGCCGGTTGCTCGAACGCCCGCTGGTTAATTTCCGCATTCAACGCGCGTTACGCATCGTGCGGATGGTTCCAAACTATTTCGCGTTACGTGTTTGGCAATTCCACCGGTTAGCGTTTTACATATCACCAGGAGGCTCAATAGGTTATGAAATTACAACACCCGCCAAAGGGTCACAGGATAAGTAAACTTTGTTTAATTTTTGACCTTTTACACCGTCAAGGGGTTTGTGTTGAACTCCCCTAGATTAAGCTTTTACTCGTGAGAACCAGACTGAATTTGTTTAATTTTTAGAAGAATAATGAGTCATAAAACAGTCAATCTGTTTGAAAAATGATATTTTCAAAGTGAATGAACTTTTATAAAAAAATTAGAAATTATTAAATTTATTTGTTTACCGAAAATAATTTGTTTTCCTGCTGCACGACTTCCCTCGGCTACGGGAAGCTGGACCCCGGCTTAAAAAAATGCAGCTCAATAAAATAATAAATAATAATAATAAAATATATGAAAAATGGTAGCACAATGTTTGAAAAAAGAAAAAATATATATGTGTTTGGAAGTAAAATTGTAAGGCAGATAATTTATAATGTAATAGATAAAGAATTTTTTTTTCTTAAATCATTTGCCGTGCATTTTTCATAAAATTGTTCCCAAAAATAATTTAAAATACTTATACAAAAAAGTTTAAAAATTACAACGCACGCACTTCTCACAATTAAGAAACTTCAGCTTCACGCCATTTTTACCATTATAAGTTCTCCAATAAGCGTCTACACCAAAAAAAGCACTAAATGAAAGAGGAACCAAGTAGCGAAAGTCCGAATACGGATCTGTCCCGCCCGTGGTGGCTGGCACTGCGCTGGCCCAACCTTGCTGTTTGCCGAGAGGAAAGTGCGCCAGCCGTTGTCAAAGTCTAAATTTCTGCAGTAAGGTCTGTCGAATACTTCTGCCGCGAGGATGCTGTATTTTATTTACAATCTGTGGTCTTAGGGTGACTTGTGGAGATTGACGTCTAACCGCCTTTAAAGTTTTCGAGACAAAATGGTTTCAGCAATTTTTCTTATAAAGAACAAGGCACCGTGTTTCGGCGATTTTTTTGTGGAATTTGGCACACATGAGACCACTGTATGATTGTGTAGTGATTTGTGAAATGATGTATCGTTGACTGTTGCGACCAACGTGCAATGCCCGCTCCGCCCCAGGTCCACTCGCAAAATGCCTTGTGGTTTGTGCGCCGTTCGTAGCTTTTGTTGGTCATGCTTCTTTGGATTACTTGCTCTAGTTCGTTTACCATGGCTATAACAGCATACGTGATGGGCCCCCCATTTATCAGGTGAGTTGTTCTCGTTAAGTTCTTTGCAGACGCTGCTGATCTCGACCCTTTTGATTTTTGCAGGCGAGAATTGGCTAACGGTAGTGAAAAGCTTGGCTCGACTTAGCGCGGTGTGTACCCCATCAGCGCTGTCCGCTCTCTGTATAGACGGCAGGTGCTTACTATGGTTTGGCTTTGGATCTTATTCTGGAGGCTTCAGTATTGTTGACGTGGAGATCGTTTTTTCGTTACATGAAACAAAAGAACAAAGTGTGGTATATGCTTTGGTATATTTAGTACTAAATGTTAATATAAACATGTATTTTATTAAAACTTTTATTAATATAAAATATGATGTTCAAGACTGCATAAAACAATAGAGCATACAAGGCTTATTTTCCTTATTTTTGTGGAGATAGCACGTCTAAATTACATGGTATAGATAAAAAAAAAAATAGATATGTTTTATTAATGCATAACTATTCAGTATTATTTAGATGTGCAGAATTTTAAAAATATCTTGTTTAATAACTGTTAAGATCAAATAAATTTAAAAGCATACACCTTATTCAATACATTTTGAATATGCAAATACTTAAATGATTGGTATATCATTTTCTAAATATTAATTTAGTAATAAAAATATATATATTTACGGGATCACAAATAAAAGCAAAAATTATCTCTGTATTGTAAAATAAATGTTTTTAACTTCTTTGGCACTATTATTAGTTAACTAGCACATGTAGGGTTTAACAACCTTCCTGTCAGTTAGCCTTATGCCTCTATCTCTACCACCATATTTAAAAATATTTATGTGTATTATAAGTTATATTTTAATTCAATTAAGCATTTTTTAAATGCAAGTAGATGACCCCAACATCTAAGTAAATACCTGTTTTCAAAATCTAGTGTTGTTTCCAGATTTACAATGATATTTTTTTCCTTAAATCTTTCAAATGCTGGCTGCGATTAAGTGGCTGATAACAAGGTAAAAGGAAGCACTAGGGGATCCAAAGGGATTAAACATATTTTATCATTATCATATCATTTTATGTAGCACTAACTTTTCTTTTGATAGAAATTTCAAATTAGGGTTGTTGGGCGCAAATAGTACTCACGTAGTACATACCTGTTGTATTATATATATATTTATACATAATAATTATATATTAACTTATTTTATTTCAGTACATTTTCTACTTCCAGTTTACAGCATTTTTTTTTCTCCAGGAGATAGGGACAGGAGGCTGCTTGCTGTACTATATATCTTTAGGTACGATTATCCCTAGTAAGATTTGATAATTCTATGCTTTTTCATTTGGTTGTGTCTGCTTAGAAATTTTATTAAATGCATATTTCTTTTTTTATTAAAAATTGAAGTTTTATTTTTACAGGTTAAACAATAAAAATAAATGAAGCGAACAAAAATCAAGTAGCAGGGACAAAGATAATTAAACAAGTGCAAATGGGTCCTAAAAGAGCATCATGAACCATTTGGGGAGTTGGTGTCAGTACCGCTTCACTAGGAATAATGAATTTCTGCTTGCCATTTCTATAGTAGTTGTACCACACTGAAGGAACTCAAGCTACACGAGGGTGAAAAGGTATTGTTTTCAGATTAAAAATAATTGCCATCAGGCCCACAGCGACTTCAATAGTGTGGCTATAAATTTGTTGGGATGAATTGGAGAATTCTCACGCCTAGAATCTAAAATTATTTTTAATGAAGTAGTGCTGATTGAAGTTAAAAATATTAAAATTCAAATGGGGTATGTTAAGGGTCAGTTTGTGTTTAAACTCAAAATATTTTGTAGATTGGGCAGAAATATTATTTAATTTTGATTTAGAGCAAATGATTTTAAGTTTGGCCAGTTGCGGAATAATGCTATGCCATCGTGGCTATGTTGTAGAAATATCTGGGCATGGAAATCTTTTGGGTATAACTAAAGCTCATCCTGTAACAATACAGAGTGGCTGCAAGGTAATTATGGCTCATGGTGAGAGTGTTTTGAGTGAATTTTGAAAGTTTTTGTTTGGAGCACCACAGAAACTAACAGATCTTCTTTTGGATGAGTTAGTATCTTATGTTTCTTTCATATCATTTGGATATTATATATTTTGCTTATTGTGTGAGATGCAGCCAGATGCTGTCTGCTGAGAATCTCAGTATATAACACGACTGGTCGTGGTGGAAACACATTGATATGGCCCCTGTCCCAGATATTCCGCCTCATTGGCAATACCTTACCTATTGTAATTTTGGTTATTATTGACCCAAGATTACGCCTATCTCCTCGGCCACGGTTTACGATTGGTTCCTCCCTGTTGTCCTGTGGGCT